>VWZG01000390.1:4384758-4485561 GCA_013396735.1 Grallaria varia | reverse complement strand
ACAATAAAATAATAAAAATAAATAATATCAATAAACATAAAATAATGTTACTGTAACTTTTAAATTCACTTTTTCTGTCTGGATTAGACAATATATCTTTGATCACATACATATTTGGATTTTTTTCCCAGTATTCTCTCTTTTATACAACTCATCTCAAAATCTGGATTTCTCTTTTCAATTTTTTTTTCTTTAGCCTTGACAATACATGCTTAAAATTGCTGCAGCTGCCTACAGTACACAGAACACAATTCACCCAGATGTGAACATGGATTAGAGAGGGCCACAGGAAATAAAGGGTAGTACAGTTCCCTAACTTCATTCTCATTTGTCTTTCTTATGTAACTNGAGTTCAGCTAAAATTGCTGCAGCTGCCTACAGTACACAGAACACAATTCACCCAGATGTGAACATGGATTAGAGAGGGCCACAGGAAATAAAGGGTAGTACAGTTCCCTAACTTCATTCTCATTTGTCTTTCTTATGTAACTAATTAACCCTTATTCTGTTCTTCTGTTTTACTCATTCTCTTTATATTTTCAATACAAATTGAGAAAGAATCTGTACACCTGACTGTTTGGTAACATCTATGAGTTATCTCTCTTTTTGGTGAAAGTTTTCATTTATAGTTTATTTCACAGATGAACCAGGAGTATTTCTTACCTCCTTGCACAGATTTTCAATGTCAGCTCCAGAAAAGAGGTCTGTTAGGACTGCCACATCTTGCAATGACACATCAGGATCTAATGGAATTTTTTCGGTGAAGATTTTCAAAATGGAAAGTCTTCCCTGTAAATTGGTGCGTATGGTACATGAAAACAAAACCAAACAACCCAAAATTAATCCTTCTCCAAAGCAATTACAAATTGAAATTATTAATGAGGAAAATCCAGAAGAGCAACAAAACAACCTGGTTTTGGTGGAAGAATAAAATGCTATTAATGGAGACAATACTTTTATGGTTATCTTATGAATTAAAGTCTACTATTCACAGTTACTCATTATTTCATGAAAACACAGTATTTTAGACTGAAGAGTCCGTATTTGGTCTGCTTTGTATCAACGTTTTTTTTGTGAAGCTCAGGGCAGAGAACTTGTTAGAGGTATTTCCTAAATTGTAGCTTGATTTTATAAATACAGATATTCGCTAATTTCTGTTATGCAATACTATAACTACATGCACCAGTTAAAATGTAACAGGTGTTTAAAATGCCAATGTCTTCATTTGCTTTTAAATTTCTTCCTTGTACCTTGAGTTCAGTGACTGATCTTCATTGAATCATCCATCAATTGTCAAATATGATACAGGAATATGCCCCATTTGCTGGCAATTCATATCTCTGTCTTAAAGTAATGATGTGTAATACATCACCTTCAGATCTGGAGGTGGAATATAAATCATCTTGTCCAACCTTCCGGGACGCAACAAGGCATCATCCAACATATCTGGTCTATTTGTTGCAGCAACTACCATGAAATCTTTGTTCAAAGTTTCCTGAAACTCCAGCTGAGTAACAGATCACATAAACAATCAGTACGACATGGTTAAGAGAGATAATACCAAAAGATTTTAGTGAAAAACTAATGAGAGGAAGGGAAGGGCAAAAAGATGATGTATCTTTACATGTAGTTATTTTCATTTCAATACTAGTATTTAAATTTTCTTGAGGTAAAAAATGCCTTGGTGCAGGCCAGATTATATGACAAAGAAGAAATATAGTTGGTATCTGCCTTGACATTACATATAGACTTTTCTTTGGGCAAATCGTAACAAAAATCTTTTATATGAAAAAATTCAGTATTCTATAATTCTGAAACTGTTTTCTTTAATATTCCCCCAGACAGTATTATAAGAAGAAGAACTTTAAATGCAGAAATGCCAAATATTAAATATTGTGAACCATTCACTGAAAAACCTTCTGTTTAAATAAGTAATTGATCATAACTGTGCTGCTTTTGTATGCAGTATGTATGAGAAAGATCTGCACCTGAAGTAGGGGGAATGCTCATAAAAAGTAAGTTCAGGAATGAACTTGAGCAATAGTAACCATGGCACGATCAGTCTAAAAAATTACTTTAGTGTCAAGAGGAGGATTTTTGTGACAAAAGATGAACACCAACAAGTAATGCTCTTTAGCCTGTGTAGGTATTTTGTTCCAACAAAGTTTCATTGAGGAACACTATATGTAAAAACATTCAGCAGCCTATATACAGTATTTTCTAAAAACTAAGAATTATGACAGAGTAAAAGAGCATCTTGTATATTTTTAAGCTTGAAGATTTTAAGTTGTGAATGTCAACAACTAAAATTTTTGGTACAACTGGAGAGCATTTATCATTCTTCTTATACACAAAAGGGAGCATAAATACCTTCCTTTCCTCATCACTTTGATCTTGGCACTGAGCCTCAAGCTGCAGCTTGCCTCCTCTTCTTTCTGTAACTTTCAGCCCAACACCATCCAGTTCATTGAGAAGAACAGAAAGAACCCGCTCGGAGACTCCACGGCCGGATCTGCAGTGTGACCGAGATCCCAAGATAGAGTCAATCTCATCCAGGAATATTATTGCTGGAGTATTTGCTCTTGCTTGGCGAAAAACCTTTTTCAAAAACGTTAGTAAAGTAAAATATTAATGCATGCATTCTATCAGGTACGGTGAAAAAATCCCAGTTATATACACATTGTATTTTACTTAACTTTAAAGGTACATTTGTAACGATTCACAAGAGCTGTTCTGGCTTACATTTACTATAGGCAAATTCTGCTTCTTATTTATATTCTTACATGAACTGAAAACCAAAGAGTAGAAATACTAAAAAAGTTTACAACTTTTTAATTTTAGGGACAGTTTCTCACTTTATATAAATGTGAATCTCCAAGCCATTTCTATTTAGTAATTAGATGAGAGCTCTATGATCTTTTCAATAACAAAATTTAGGTCTAACTAATACTTAACAAAAATCAAGGAAAAATAAACCCTAGACCTTACACAAACTAAGAACTGTACCTGAGACAAAATCTTCTCTGAGTCTCCAACATAAGGTGAGAACAGGTCAGCACCACTTACAGAGAGGAAGGAACAGTGACAGCTCGTGGCCACAGCCCTCACCATTGTGGTTTTGGCACACCCAGATGGCCCATAGAGAAGGATACCCTTGGGATGGGACAGGCCCATCCTGACAAATGCCTGGGGAAACTTCATAGGCCACTCAATACTCTGTCAACACATAAAAAAGGGGTGAATTTTTAGTGACAAGACCAGAGTTCACAGGCAGTCAATAAAATTGCCAGGCACATCACTTTTTCTCCTTGATACAAACATTAATTTGAAATCAGAGAACACTGATTTATTCTTTCTTCATATAATTCCCTCTTCTTAAAGTCTCCATCTGAAACAGAACTAAAGGCAATCCTTGAGAGATGATACACAAGAGCCATCTCTGGCTAAATATTCAGCAATGGATGAATTATCTGGCTGCAAGTCTTTTTCAGCTACTAAAAATCATGCATATTTTCCCATGATATCACTATGCCTGGTGGTGATATCTTGTGACAGGAAGACTTGTAGCTCAAACATTGTAATAACTGAATGTAGTATCAAGAATGTGTAAAATGCAGTCTACAATCAGGAGATTTTTCAAGAGAATTCATTTTCACAATTACATACAGAAAACCTTGGAGTATATGCTTATGAGAAATTAGCTCTTTATCTAAATTTGTTCTATATGTTACCTGTTTTAACTTTAACTTGATATCTTCAAGACCACCAATTTGCTCCCAAGTCACAGGTTTACACTCTGTTAGTCCAACTGCACTTCGAAAAGAGGATGGTTGAATTTTTTTAAAAGCTTCTTGGAAATCTCCCATATTAATCATGGTTTCAGTTGAATCCTGAAAAAAACCAAAAAGATAAAGAATATTAACAATATTTTAATGTAACACTTAAATGTTGCATTAGTATGCAAAACACTTCATAAAAGGTCATATGCAACTAATAAAGAATCCAATTCCTGCCCTAATGAGCCTAAGAACTGCAGATGCAAAAATGTAACACAAAGTAAAATATATTCTCTTTAATAGCAAGATTTTACACAAGAAAAAACTATTTTAACAGAAAGTAATGTTTTAGAGAAAACTATTATTCCCTAAATTATGTCTCCACTAGAGCTAAATCAAATGGATGAAAATTTCAGTTACCACACACCAAACCCTACAATCCTCTGAACAGAAATAAAAAGGCTGCAACATCCATTTTCACCCCATTGACGAATGCTATCTCAAATATGCTATAAAATACCATTATTAAATGACAGATGCAGTAACAGAACTAAGATGTATTTTAGAAAGGTGCGTGCAGTTCTCAAGGCAAATGGGCCATCTACTTACTCATTATTTTCATTTGTCCATCTATTCTTTTCTGAGATACCAGGCTCAAGTTATTTTATTATTTTCAGTATTTTTAAGGTGTCTGGAGGAGATGAAAATTTTAGAAATATAATGCTCTCTTTTTTTTCGACCCAAGTGAAGACAGAGGGTTCTACCACTTTCTGTACATGCTTCTGACCGCGGCAATTTTGCAAATATAGCTTTAAATTTCTGCTCAGCTATTCCAGATGAAAAAGTACACCAAAGATGTATCTCACAATTTTGTAAAAGTCAGAACAGAGAAGGAGTACTAAAAAACAGATATTAATAGAAATGGAATTAATAGAATTGCTAAGAGGTTACATTTCTGCACACCGGGCTGTTGTATACCTTGTGTCTACAACAATGTTACACCCAGCCATATAACCCAGATGATAATTGTTATTTTCACTAGCTGTTATATACTTGTATATCAACCTCACTCTAATTTGCAGCTATTAGAAGGCAGAATTCTAAATCAAATAATAAATGAAATCAAATAGCTTCAAAAGAGAGTTTTGGTGGACACAGTTTACTTTGCCAAAAAAGACTAAAATCTCTGCTTTGCACAATCCTAAAAAGGAAGAGGATAAAAACTTTAAGCAAAACTTTTCACTCAGAAAGAAGAAAGCAGTCTTTTCAGATGAGAACTGAAAGGACTAGCAAAAATGGCACCAAATCGGTGTTTTTCAGTATTTTAATTTGTGAGCCTTCAACTTCTTGAGCTTCTCAAATAAAGCTGAGAATTAATGAGGAAAGGGTGGTACATAAATTAATGACATTGCCCTTGAGTGATGTACAGCCATACCAAGGAGCTGTGGGACACAGCCTGCATAGCAGCTTCTCTGCAGAGTGCTGTCAGGTCAGCCCCAACGTACCCAGGCGTCCGTTCTGCCAGCTGAGCCAGATCAACCTCTGCTGAAATGGGCATGCTGGATGTAAGCAACTGCAGGATGGATCTTCTCTGAGTGACTGTCGGGGTCCCAATAATAACCTAAACAAAACAAAATTAACAAAAATTGTAAGTAGATATTGTGCTATATTCATCTTATTTTATATACCTAGGCAAGCAATTCTGTCTCTGCTTTATATTGCTTACTAAAGCTTTATATATACACATATATTGCAACTAAAGAGTTTTACAAGAAACCTATTAGCAGCACTATACAAATGACAAGTATTTAAAATACCACTTACTTTCCAAGTGAACAGTGTTTGTTTGCATAAACAGTTGTTCATAAGATGCTGTCAGCTACTGTTCATCAAGTCCCATTTCCAGGTGATTTCAACATAAGACATAACACTCTAATAATAATTTCATTGAATCACAAGGACTAAATTAGATTAATATGATAGGAAAAAATCAGGAAGATAACCATTCATAGATTAGTAAAACCCTGGTGAAACACAGTCATAAAAATGTATCTCAACAATCTGTAAATCGTGGAAAATAATGAAAATTACAATTATGAAAGCATTAAAGATCTTGACTAAACTGCATGATCAGAAGTGTGTTTAGCCAGAAGAATAATACAAGTAAAAGAACTGTGAGCTGCAAAATGGTGTGTGTGTTTTTCTTCTTTTGACTACTAGGCTAACAGAAGCTTTCCAGAACAGACTCAAAACTGAAATCTGAATAGAATTTTTGACACAACAGCTTACTAGTTCTCTGTCACAATAAACATTTAAGGAGATATGCATAAATCTTCAATCTAGAATTTAAATGAAAAAAACCTAAGCCTGTAAAGCTAAGCACCTGTGAGCAAACAGTCCTGCTCAAGAACAGGTCCATGTCTTTATGATAAAGAAGCATAAAGAATCCCCTTCTCCATTTTCAAGAATATGGAGCTCTCAATGTCCTGAGTTATAAAAAACCACCTTACCCAAGTTGCAGCAAACTAAAGAAAGAAACAGGACACCTGTCTCAAGCCTGTAGAGTCCCATTATGAAACATGACTAGTAGATATTAGACTTGACTTTATTAAACAGCCCCCTTCCACATCCGTATGGAAAGAAAAAAGTGTGTATGAATAACAGGGTTTATTTACCTCTCTGTCAAATCTGCCAGGTCTTCTCAGCGCAGGGTCCAAGGCATCTGGCCTGTTTGTTGCTGCCACAATGACCATCTTACCCTCACTTCTTACACCGTCTAGGAGCGTTAGCAGCTGAGCAACGATACGATCTTCAGGAGCATTGTTTGAACTTCCTCGCTTCGGGCACAAAGAATCAATTTCATCAAAAAAGAGAACGGTTGGGCCTTCGCGTGACATTTCTCTGCCCTTTTCGAAGACTCTTCGCAAATTCTCTTCACCTTCTCCTGGCCTCGAACCGTGAAGGGCAGGGCCACTGACACCAAGCAGAAACGCACCCAGCTCTTCTGCCACTGCCTTTACCAGGAGGGTTTTCCCTACACCTGGGGGCCCGATTAACAGCACTCCATTGGGGACAGAAAGCCCCAGCTTCTTAAAAGTTTTTGGAAAGCGCAAGGGCAGATCAATCATTTCTTTCAAAGACCTTCCCACATCATCTAGTCCTGCAACTGCAGTTTTTGCAGTGCCTTCTGATAACTGTCTGTATCGCTCTAAAGTGATCACCTCCTTAATCTTTATGCTCGTTTGGGGGGTTATCAACCCAGCTTCCTCCGCCGAGGCGTCTGCCGAGAGTATTTCAATACACACCACGGGATTTCCGGGGCTGGGGGGCACAGTAACAACGTAGCCAGGCGAGATGTAAACATTCCTCAGCAGCTCCCTGACGGTCTCCTGCAGCGCCGCGCTGGGGATGGCCCGTCGGAGCTCGGCGCCGGCCAGGACGGCCCTGACGGCCGCGCAGCGGAGCTGCCGCCGGGCAGCGCGATCCGCAGCGGGCCGCCAATGAGGCCGCCCAGGAGCGACAGCGCGGCGGGGCCCAGCCGGCAGCGCTGCGTGCCCTCATCGCCCGGGGCCGGCGGCAGCAGCTGCAGGGCTGCCGCCTCCATCCGCCCGCCCGCCCGCTCGCTTTGCTCTGCGCGGGGCCGGCCGGCTCCTTACTCACCCTCCCGCTCGGCCACGGGCAGGGAGGCGGCGGAGCCCCGACATTCCCGGCATAGGATGGGATGAAGGAGAACACAGCGGAACCGCTCCCGCGCAGACAGGCGGCCCCGCACTGCGCATGCGCCGCAGTGGAGCGCGCTGAGCCCCGCCCAGCCGGGCCGGAGCGGCGGCGGCGCTGAGGGAGGGAGGGATGAGGGCGGCAGTCACCGAACGCCGCCGTGTCAGCTAGACCGTGGCATCAAGTGCGACCTCCAGGCTTTCCTTAAACACCCCAGGGACTGTGACTCCACCACCTCCCTGGGCCGCCCGTTCCAATGCCTAATCACCCTGTTTTTGTGAGGAAATTCGTCCTAATGTCCAGTCTAAACATCCCCTCACGCAGTGTGTCCCCTTGTCCTGTCACTTGTTGCCTGAGAGAAGAGCCCGATCCCCACCTGGCTACAACCTCCTTTCAGGTAGTCGTAGAGAGGGATAAGGTCACCCTGAGCCTTCCCCAGGAAAAACACCCCTGGCTCCCTCAGCCTCCCCTCGCGGCATTTGTGCCCCAGACCCTTCCCCGGCTCTGCTGCCCCTCCTGAGCTGAAGGCCCAAACTGGACACAGCACTCAATGTCCGCCGGCCCCCTCACATCCCACCTCAGCCGCCGTCCTCGGCCTTCCCTCTTGACGGGCTGTCAAAGCGCTGCCCCTGAGCTGGACGGGGTGTCCCAGAGGCTTCTTATACCCTCACCCCACAGACGAAATAGACTGATGCCCTTCCTCATTGCCACTCGCCGTGTTCTCCACAGAGCTGGTCATGGCCAGGATCGCTCACTGCCCTCATTTCCTCACGCTCGTTTTGTCTCCTCAGCACCTCCTGCCTGTAGGTTTGGCGCTTCTTAAACATGTTCCCCAAAGTTGGGCTTCCCCTTTGCCGTGACCCTGCGGGTGCTTCCCTTGGCTCAGGGCAGCACCTTTGTCACCAGGTCAGGGCTGAGTCAGCTGTGGGTGCTGGTTAAAAAAGCCCCTGAGGAGGCACACAGCTTGAGAAACTGCTGAAAGAGGTAACAGAGATTTATTCAGCAATTGGTAAAACTGTTGTAGTATGTTGTTCTGACAGATACTTAATCAGCATTTGAGAGAAATTAATTGTATGAAGTTTTTGGCCTGCAACCTTCCTAAAATGTACCGTGTATTGCACAGTACTTTTATAAAAACCTTCCAGAAAGTCTGTCAGCACTGTGAGATACGAGAAAAAATTGTGACCTATAAACTTTAGTATGTGCATAATTTTGTTCTTGCAAGTAGTTTCATCTTAAGGAAAGTCACACATGTGCCAAATACATACAGAGTTTATTTGAGAGCACATGTGTACAAGAATTGGGATTTCAAATGCACAGTACCAGACAGACGCAGTCACTTTCACAGAAAACCCAGAGAAGATGGTTTACAGAACAACTACAATCTTTCCTGCATGTATTCTGAAGGCCTCAGTGGGGGAAGCATAAGAAAATCTTTTGGATGGTGCCCTGCTTAATCAAATTCCTTACTGAACCAAGGGCTGTACACAAAATATTTCAGTAACCCATATGAATAAAAGCAGGTAGTGTTAACAGAGCCAGTTCAGATAATTCAAAATGCTGAATAGAACTCAGAAGAATGGCCTAGGCTGAGCAGTGTGAAAACCAGCAAGCCTTCTCTTTAAGCCTAATTATGTGCAAAAGGGCCTGTGAGGTATTTTCTTTCAATTCATGAGCAACATTTCTTCTTGCAGTGTTTATTTTCTATTCCTTTACTCCTGGATATCTACTTAATCTTTCTTTTCATAGCATGGTTTGATACTGCACACGTATGCAAATGTTTATGTGAAATATGACTATATGGAATATGTACACTTATTAGGTATTTAGAGTGGGGCATACTAATGTCTGCCAGAGAATGTACAGACGAAAGATTATAAGGAGCTTTCATTCCAAGTAGGCAAATGTATTTTCAAGCCAATGTCTTATAAACACATTCTCTTGTTTTATTTCTTTCCGTCAAAGGTTCTCATAAACACGAGTGCCCTCAAGTACTTACTCGATTAAACAAAAAACATACTCTGTTTAAAACGGCAGATTTGTGTTTCAAAGTTTTGAACTGTAAGTGGTAGACGCTCTGCTTGGTTTTAACAAGTTGTGTTTAGGAAAAAAAAGTATGGAAAAGTGCATATTTGCAATGAGCTGTGGTTTATATTCATATATAGTTGTTCTTTGTAACAGACTTATTGTAACATCTGGAAAATCTGATTTTTTATGAGAAGGAAAACACCTGCAGATCTAATCTTGAGTAACAAAGAATTCCAAATAATAGTAGTTCAAATTATTGATTTGAGCCTCTGTTGGCTTCAGTGAGGAGGCGTTTAGGTCTTCTTGCTGGTTTTCTAATGACAAATACATGGGAGAGGTGCTTTGCAGAAATCCATCTATTTTTCCAATTTAAAATTTACTTTGATATGAATTTGTGTAAATATAATTGGATAAGTAGCACAGCAGCAATCTCTTTTCTTCCTGCCTTCTGTTTATCATAGTTTCATTATCAGTTTAGATGGCAAAAGAGGGAGTTCCACCCTTTATCAACTTAATTATATAACTCCTCTATTTTTTAATTAGAAAAGCACCAATATAGTGAAGACGATGAGCTTGTTTGATGGGACTATTTTTTTTTTTTGGAGCGTTGGTTAACTGGAACTAAATTATGGGTTTTTTGCATTGCACTGCTATGGAAATGCTTGTGTTTGCTCAAGGAATGCCTTGAAATGGGCTTTGAATGGGAAGGGGAGGGAGGGCTGTGACCTCTTGTGATGGCAGTTCCAGTTTGTGCCATCACATTGGTTGTGGAAAATGCAGGCAATGGTTTAGGTGAAACACATGAGAAAGCCACCAGCCTGCTTGGCAGGTGTTTACAAATAATAATGCCTGAAATATCAAGGGAATACTTATTGTTTCATGAAAATGTTAAGCTGGAATGATGCACTAATTGATGAAGCACAGTAATCTTATCTTACATGGGAAATTTGACTATGCTAATGCACACTGCTAACATTTTTGAGTTTATTCTAGTTATGTATAAATTACTAACAATGACATGCTTGGTGTCCAATGTAAAAGCTATGACATTGTTGCTTGATGGGCACATTTCAGTGAATTTTAACTTCTTTAATTTTTTACTGTAGTTTATTGTTGGAACACTGATTATTTTACTTTAAGACATTGTTAGTTCAGTTCTTTTTAGTATAATGAAGTGGAGCCCCCAATCCACTAATATGTCCTATTGAAAATGCACAGGATTGGCTTTTTGTTGTGCAAACTGGGGGATCAAGGCCTTATTTCTGTATTTTAATAGAAAACTTTGCTGAGTTACATTGCTCTGCCTTGGAATGCATACCTTTTAATCGCCCTGCCCCTGAATAATTTAAAGACCCCAAAATTTACAGTGACAAAGTGGCAAAAAGGTATTCCACCAGGAATCTAGTTTAAATTGACAAAAAAATAGAAAGTAATGTTTTAAACAGTTTCTCTCACCCTTCACTAGATGGCAGCTGATCTTCAAAAATGGCTCTTTTTCTCCTTTCAGATCTGGTAATTTGGAAGGACTAGTCATCAGTTCTAGGAGAATTCAAATACTGCCCAGCATTGTCTTAACTCCATTTCTAATATGAGACTGAAAAAACAGAACAGTGAGTGTTCAGATCATTTTCAACTTCATTACTGTTTCAGCTTTTTCTTGTTTGGCTTATTTCAGTTTATTTCTGGGGAAGAATGTTCCATTTTTTGCTCTCATATTTAGTGGGCCAGATTAACTTCTCCTAAAGCAGAACACACAATACTCTGATAATATTCTAAAAATAAAGAATAATATTTCTGGTTTGGTTTTTCTTATGTATGTATTGGCTTCTGATAGAATAATGTTCAAAATTCCCAGTTTATATAACTCACAACCCCCCCCACCCCCCAAAACTGTGTCTTGTTACAATAATTCCCTGCATACAAAGTAAAGAAGATATTAAGCTGGTTATAGTTTTTGTAAGTTTAATTATATCTTGTATCAGAACTTAATTTTTATTTAAAATTGTCTAATTAACAGTGTCTTTAACATCCTATGTTTTCATGATAGTTGGATTTGAAAATGTGGTGTGGTAGTCTATTAATCAAATATAAAGATAGTTCAAAACGAGTAGGTGGCATGTATATACTTCAGGGCAGGATTTTAGGATTTGTGGAGGTTCTTTAACTAAGTATAAATGCTGTGATATACTTAGGCTAGATATTGCACATTTCAAATACCCGGCTTTGTTATAACAAAACTTCATAAAAAAATTGTAAAGACATGCTTAGAAAAGGAATGGAAAGAGTTTTCATGTGTCTGCATGTCTTTATAGGAGGGCCACCCTCAACGTGTTTACTCAGTTTTCTAGTGAGCATCCAGTCTTGCATCTTTACATGGAAAAAGTTCCCACTGCAGTTAGTAGGACTTTTGGATGGGAAGGCATATGAGGTCAGGCCCACTCCTTAGAGTGTGGAAAACCCCTGCCAGCTGACACAAAGCTATGGTGAAGTTACTGCACCTTACATAGATACCACTCCTGCTGCATCTCTGCTGAAAGACTCTGCTATCCCAGCACATGCATCAGAAGGAATGTGTGCCCGCATCTGAAATCTTGCAATGGAAACTCCATTGCCTTAGCTTAAGTCACCAAGGAAAGGATTATATACTGAAACACTACTTTTTTTTTGGGAGTAACTGGAGTGCCAACTGCACATTCCATCCTCTTGACACTTTGGGGTGGAAGCCTTTCCAAGAGGGGAAAATAGACAGCAGCAGAGAGTTAAAAATGACACATTTCGCAATTTTTCAATATTTATTTTTAGCACCTTTTGACTATTGCTTAGGTGTTATCTGTTTCAATATAACATATAATCCATTGATTCACTAAATCTTCTTTTGGATATGGAATAGTGAGATCCTTGTGTGGTATTCAATATAGGAATGAGAGCAGACTGCTGAGTGTTACAGAAGGACCATACAAACCAGAGAGACTTAGCAGCAAAATGACAGATGACATTCAGAATACATAAATGAGAACTGCTGCACAAAGAGAAGAGTGGTCAAACAGGAAGGTCATTTTTATAGCACCAAGATAGATTATTCCATGTAAATATCAGCTCAGTGCTTGATGTGCAAAAAGCAAATCAAATGTTAGCATTAATTAAAAAAGAAACAGAGAAGAGAACAAAAACTATCTCGGTCCCATTGTTTAAGTTTGTGGTACCCCTGTACTTTAGAGATTGTGTGTGTGCTTCTAATCTCTCCTCAAAAATATGTATTAGAACTAGGGAAGGTTCAGAGAAGGCAGCAAGAACAATCAGAGCTTTGGAATGGCTTCAGAGCAAGAAATGACTAAAAGTAGGCTGTCTTTCCAACATAAAAGGAAAACTTTGAGGTGTCTGTGGAAGAGATTTGCAAAATTATAGTTTTGATAGGAAAGGTCTGTTTTAAAGGTCTCTTCCAAAGCTAGAACAACTGGTGCTACTCAGACCTCTGTTCAAAACAAATTAAGAGTTGGGTAGTAGATCTGTAGAACTTTGTGGAAGGAGGTTGTGGAGGCAAAATCATATGTAGGTACAGGGGAAGACTGGAAAGCACTCAGAAAAGGATGCTGTTCCTGAGAGTTCTCAGAATGGGTGGGAAGAGGATGTGTTTTTGAGAAGGGAACTGAGGGGGAATTGCTGAAGAACCAGACTCCTGCTGGTGTCAAAAACTTCTGCGAGCTGAAACCATTGGAAACTAGGGGTGTATGAGAGTGAAAGTATCACACGTGCTTATTCTTACTGTCTATTTCTTACAACTGTTCTCAGATTTCTCTTTTTTGAAGGCACATTCTTAAAGTATCACATATTTATTTCTTAAATTATGCAAAGAAATCTCTACAACGATTGGTTTCAGGCATACACAGTGTTAGGTATATGCTGTCTACTCACCTTTTCCCCTCCTAGAAAATCCCACATAGAAGTGATACAGATTAGTGTATAGTTTATATGAAATGCTCGTGCAGCTTTCTATGGCTTTTCACAGTGCTTTCTAGGAATTATCCCAAATGCTTCCGGGGAATTTCCACTGTGGTGTCCAGGAACTTCCTTTGTTCTTTTAAAGAATTTTCAGGAATTCTCCTTAGCCTTGATAGGAATTTTCCTGGTGCTTTTTGAAAATTTTCCTTCCTTGCTTTGTAGGATTTTCTGCCAATGATTTCTAGAAATGTTCTATTTTGTCTTCTGCTTTCTAGAGATTTTCTGAGTCTATCCTAGGAGTTTGCCTTGTGATCCAGCATGTTCCTCATGTTTTCTAGGAATTTTCCAGTTGCATCCAGGAATCCCATCTGTGCTTTCTAGAAGAATTTCGAGGAATTCTCTCTTTGTAGGAACATTCCTGTATTTCAGGAATCTACCCAGAACCATGTAAAGTTTCTCCCCAGGAACTCCAGGAATCCTTGCCACATCTGCTTTTTGAGCAGGAGCAAAACTTAGAGGCCCTAGTTCTGAAGCTAGCTGTTCAGTGGACATTTCCCCACCCAAAACTTAGCTTGAAAAATGTTCAGCACTTCTTTTTTAGACTTCCCTTCCTGCACACCACAGCTGTGTATTGTACTTTTTTCTCCCCTTTCCTCCAATTCAGATAGGCAGATTTTCTTTTATATCTTTTTCAGGTTTTGTGATAGACTGTATTGCTTTCTTCAGAACAGCTATTCTCACTTCTTCACAGTCAGAGAGTATTTATGTTAGAATCTCATTTAGACTGATTTTTAGGGCAAGACTGTATATGTATCATTGAGTCTTCACTTGAAAACTACAGATAACATCATGTGATTTTTAGTTGTTACTGACAGGAGTCAGTAAAACACCTTGATCTGCAAAAAATATCTTTAATATAGTGATAACACAAAGACTAAGGACTAAATCAGAAGACAATTAGAGTAATTGAGAACAAGATGTTTGTGAAAAAGCTGTAGTACCCTAGCTAGCATCATCTGCACTCAGGTTGCTGTTTTTTCAGGTGGGTTTTTTTTTCTTAATGCACTACCCAGTATACCTTTGGCTTTGATAATTTTTTTTATATTTAGGTTCAGTGCTGTAAGGAAAAGAATATTTTGTCCTTACTTAAAGTGTTTTTACCTTTGGCTTTGATAATTGTTTTTTATATTTAGGTTCAGTGCTGTAAGGAAAAGAATATTTTGTCCTTACTTAAAGTGTTTTTATGAAATTTGAAATCCATTCTCTTTGGAGAGTCTAGAATTAGATAAATGCATTAGAAATGAATCATTTTGTGTTATCATGGGAAAAAAATTTGCTCTTAGGAAGGGAATCTTAGTGTTGAACTGTATTAGACATTTGTTTTCATTTCCTTTTGTTCCCTAGTTTTTGTTCCTAAGCCCTTTCAGGGCTCTGAGTGCATTGACAGGCCTTGATTACCCTGACCAAGCTCACCGGAGTCCCCAATCCACACCTGTGCTCATGAGCCCTATGCTCTGTTTAAGCCCGGGCTGGGGCTTTTGATTTGGGATGACCTGACCTGTAGGGGTGTCACTTTAGAGCCCTCTGTGGTATAACTGTGGGCCTTGCTGGGACTGAATTTTTGGTTTATGTATGGACCCAGTTTTGTTGACACAGGTTTGTCTGATAGCCTGGATTCTTGGATATTGTTCCTAGGCTTGGACTTAGGCTCTGGCTTCTTAGTCTGTGTCTTGCAAGCCTTGTTATCATGTTTGGCTGCTGGTTTCCCACCCTTTCTAGAGCTGCTGCTCGTTGCTGTTCTCAACATCTGTTTTGTAGCATTGCTCACATGTTAATAGCACATAGCAGTGTGCACACTGGAACTTTTCTTTACAAATGTGGACTTTCTTGTTTGGAAACTGTCTCTGTTACTTGTAAGGCTTTATATTTTACTTGCTTGTTATTCAATTTCTCAGTAAATTACTGTCAGTTGATGTGTCTTAAACTATATTAAAGTTTTTGAGTAGATATTACATACTGTCATCTCTTGTAACTTACTGTTGTGGAGTCATATTTGTATACCTTTATTGACAGTTTAATTATCTACTGGAATGCAGAGTATCTTATTACATTTTAAAAATAAGGAAAAAAATGCAGTCTATAAAGTACTTGTGATTAAGGGTTATTATTACTGTTTTTGGAGATATGCTGAGACTTGTGTCATTTACCTTATGCAGAGTCTTTACAATGCATGTTAATATTGTTATAGCAGTTCTTTACACTTTCATTTATGCTTTTATACCAATGGTGAGGAAAAACGACAAGAAATAAAGCATTAATATAATAATTCTTTACTTGGTGGGGAGTATTATGTAAGGAGCATGGTCAGCAGTTTCATCTGATGGAACTAGTAGATGGAACTTTTCTTTATAAATTAGCTAATTCTCTTTGTGAAGAGGTATGTGAGCACCTTCAACTTTCTGAGACATCTGAGGTCTTGGTATCACCTGAGAAATGCTGATTAAGTTAGCAAAATCTGCCTTCAGTCTGGTACCAGTAATTTGATACAGATATACCCCAGACAGAGGTAAATCTTGAAATTCTGTTTGTTGAACTATTGTGTTCTGAATTAAGTGCAATGTACTTGTTTTTTTCTGCTATACCAATTCTTTTTCAGGCATCAAATACACTATAGTATTAATAGAAGCAATCTGTGTTCCTTGAGAGGAATAAGTAAGGGTTGACAAAAAAAGTAAAAAAGGACTGACAGGAAAAAAAAGGTCAGGAATCTCGGGATAGGCTCCATGAGGGTATTATAAAGTAGGAAAGACAGTATGAAGGGAAAAGCAGGAGATCTTGGAACAACAACCTGCAGTTTTTCCTATCCTTGCAGGGATGTATGCATTCCTTATGGAAATGCACATGAGTTTGCCATTATTATTTTGCTGTCATATATCAGAATAACTGTCTATGTTTTATCTATACGCACATCTCTTATGCTGTATCTGAAGAGGTATTTTTGAAACTTTGGAGACCTAGTCAATCCAATTGCTGGTAGGAGCAATTGTCTTTGAGGAGTATATTAGTTTTAGCCTGTCTTTGAGGGGGGATCCTATGCCTTCAGCATTTCTCTTTCCTGAAACAAAGATCGTGGAACATAGTCATCCCTGAATATTGACAACTTGTTCCTTGTCATCATCTCTCAATTAGATTAATTATTCTAAGTCTGTATGAATTTTCACTTTGGTGTCTGTGTCTTTGTGTTTCTATTTTCAAGCTGTATTATATTCTCCATTGATATTTTAAAATGTTTGATGCCCCTGGAACAAGTCACCCTTTCTACTTCCCTCTCCCGTCTTTGATTACTGATCTTTCTTATGGGAGACTGTTGTGACTTACAGAGTGGATAGGAATGATTCTACATTGTAAGAAGAGTTCTATACCTCAGAAAACATTACAATGAAAAATATTTCAGAGAATGAAATCCTCTTTTGAAACATACTGGCTTTCAAATGCTGGTGGTTAAGCAATGTCACCCAAACTCTGTAATGAGCAAAAATGGAAAAAAATCATGGCAAAGCTTTTCAATGGCTGACTTCCCTGGCTTCTGCCAGACCTGGTTGTGAAAATTGGGAGATGTATTTTTTTAATTGTCTTAACGAGAAGAGATTCAAGATTCCCCCAGAAAAGATGACTAAGTCATATTTCCAGATTCCTTGATGTGATGTAAAGTTCACTAGACTGGGCCTGAATGGAAAGGGGTTTGATTACTGTGTGTGCTGCTCCCTCTGTGGTGTGTCTTTTTTTTTTTTCCCCCATTTATTCTCTCTAGAAAGGTATCAAGTCTGCTGTTTCCTCAGTGCTTGGGTATATTGCTTCAAATTAGTTCCCTGTTACCTTAGCTCGTGTTATAGAAGGAAACAGCTGGGCTTGTAAATCAACACCTTCACTGGATATGAAAAAATATTTAAGGCATAGGGAATAACGTGATGTCTGTGGGAGTGTTTCTGGCCTCTGAGAGACCAAAGCTGAACTTGGAGAGAAAGGTTTTCAAGAATAAAGGAGCTACACCCTGCATGAATAATTTAGAAGTATTGATGACAGTAAGGGTTGAAATATGCAATTAGCTTGAATTTATATCACTTTTCAGGTGTTACCAAGGAAACCCTTGTTCTTTTGTAAGAACTGTAGCAGTGTAGTTTGAAAAACTGCTGCCAAGATCTCTTTTTCTGAGATCTGTTCTTTTCCTTTCACTTCTCCTTGTAGAAGAATTAAAAATTCATCCTGTTTATAATGTAATCAACTTAGTGCTATGATGCAGATGTCATAATTAGACTTTGATCTTGAGTAGCTTTTTTCATTCAAGTAACTAAGCAACATTCTACTGATAGTGTCTATATGGGGACCTTGCCTTGTGCTTTTAGGGAGTTGGCTGACTAAACCTGTACAGAAGGTAGTTTGATTCAGATATCTACATTGTTGTTTTAAAATTTCAACCTGACTATATATAGAGGTAGAAAGAGTTGGCAGACCTGAAAAGGGAGAGGCTAGAAGTATTTGCAACAGAAATACCCTTCCCTTCAAAGGTTTAAGCCTCTCTAACATGTGCAATGAATAGTCCCATCGAAATAGATGCTCAGAAGCTTAAGAATGCTCTTCTGAATTCATGTTATGTGGATCCATATTATGGCAGTCATTGATAATGAATATATGTACTACTCATGAGAACAGAAATAGCAGAGAAAGGTTGAAACACAAAAATCAAGCTAGAAACATGACCTTAGGCAGAGCTTATTTTATCACCCAAACTAATGTGGCAACTTGAAAAGCACCATCAACATCAGCAGCCTGAAGGAAAAGTTGTTTTTCCAGAATCTTTCCCAAAGGAGGTTCTTGTCAAGTATAATTTCATTGTAATTGAAAATGATGGTTCAAATTTGGGAAAGACTAAAGTGAATAATTAAAAAGTAATAAAGCCACTTGTCAAATCAAATCTTGCTAATGGTAAACAGCTGCTTGTTATTGTGGTGAACAGTGGTCTCTGAAGCAGTATCAGTGAAATAATTAACCTGTTGAGGTTGGTGGAGCTGCATCCAGTCACAGTAGATTCAATTATAATTTCAAATGTCCTTGTATTTGATGGTTAACAGAGTATGAATATTTTCCTTTCTAAAATGCAGTTGGTTAAAACTTAGTTCTTTATTTCATAAAGGTGTAGTGTGAAAAGCAGTACTATTGAAACTGTCTTTGCTGTCCATCTGAATTCTGTTCAGTAAGACAGATTCTTTACTTAGGAAATTCTTGGTGGTCTCTGCCTTTCGGAGAAAGAAACTATACAACACCTAAATTCATCTTTAAGGATACTTCAACTTTTTTCCCCATTTGAGAATTCCCAAAAAGTCAGAACTCCTGAGATAATAACTTAGAAAGGAAAGTTAGCTTTCACAGGAACCACAAATTAGAGTCCAGAGTAGTAATCTGATGGAACAAGTTGGTGGAATCATGTCGCTGAATACACTGCAATTTTTGATGAAAATGTTAAGAAAGAATCCTTAAAGCACATTAACTCATATAAATCGTGACTAGGGAATTACTCTTGTGACTGTTTGTAACTGTCCAAAGCTTATTTGTGTGAAGCTTGTGGAGTCCTACTGTGGAAGAACCTGTGTAAAAAAATCACTATATGCTTTTAATTTTTAAACTAATGTCTGCTGATTAATTTGATTTTCACTTTAAAAATGCATTTTTAATAATTTTGCTTGCTGAAGGCTGTCTTCTAGTCTGATATTTGAAAGCTAGAATGCTTCCAGCTTGTGAAGTCACTAGTAATCACAATTTTACTTTTCAATTTCTAGATATGTGTGCTGTCCTCCTTTGGCTTAATTTTTATCTGAGTATTGTCTTTGCATTTACAGAAAAAGAAAATAATCTTGAAAAAAGTGAGAACAGGGAGATTGGAGTGATTAAAATATTTTCATGTACTTGTTTTTAAAGAAGAGCTGCTCCATTAATCCTATGATACCTACCAATTAGAATGACACTGAATATAAGAAAGGTGGGTGTAAATAGGTAGCTGGTGCAAAGCTATTGCAAAGACTGCCTACTATGAGTATATGCCTAAGTTTTTGCTACATGCCAGGTTCGATAAAGTGAGTAGATACATAGACTCCAGCTCCAGATTGATCTTGAAGACCTGAAAGGATACTTTAAAAATATAATAAAATTACAGTAGTAAGGATAATGCTGGTAGACTACGAAGATAAATCAAGTGTACATTGCAAAAGGAAACAATTGAAAATAAAACTTTCCATCTCATTCTTCCTTTAAAATTAGAATTTGTAGCTGTTGTAGCAGTTAAACTGGAGTTATCTTGTACCAAGTGATCCTGAATTTAGGTGATCCGTGAAGTGTCTTTTTGTACGGGCAACGGGACTCTGCAGCTTGTGCTGCGCTTTGCAGTTCCTTCAACACGTGTGCCTGCTCTGCACCTGCCTTGCAGTGACATCTGCTGGGAAAAGCAGGAAGCCTTTCTTGTAACTGCAACAGTTCGGAAAGAAAGAGTTCGTCTGAAATAGAGGTAAGTACAGCTTTTCCAAGCATGTGTACGGTTCCCTGTGCAAAAATCTGGGGCAATAACAAATGTAGACAATAGAGAGCATTCCAATACGAATTTTTTAAATAAGGCTCAAATCGGTTACAGTGGCAGTTGTTTGTTTCTTTACTGCAGCCATATATGCTTTTGACATATTAAAGAATAATTATAAAATAGCCATAATGCCAATCTTATTATTTAAAATATTTTAACTTCCATACTGAAGTATGGTTCAAAGAAGTGCTTATCTCTTTTGTGCCCAATTTTATAGGTGATATAACACCACTTTTTCTATAACGTATATTGGCAATTTTTTATGAACAAATTTTTATCAGTTTTTCTTTTCTGTGTAGGTTAACACAGCTTTAAACAAATTTTCTGTGTTCAGGGATATATAGTAATTCAAAGGCAGTTTATAGATCTCAGAAAGACTCACCGTATGTTCAGTTACGTGGTGGTAGTTGTGCCAAGTTAGCACAAAAAAGATTTGAGAAGTAGGGGAAAATCCAAGTGATGTAGAGAAGAAACTGTGTGGGGTGTTTTTTTGTGGGTGGTTTTGTGTGTTTGGTTTGGGTTTTTTTTTAGGAGAATTTTAGAAGTGAAAAATACCATGTTTGATAGTTAGGCAGTGTGTTGAGATGGAGACAGGGCAAGAATTTGAGTGGTCTCTGTTGTCATGAAATGAAAGTTGCCTTAATATTGAGAAAGAATACTTTGAAGGGGGAAATATTGCAGATGATGGTAAAGTTATTAATATTAAACGGTAACATTATGCAAATACTTCGAATGTGCCTACTTTGAGGATATTGGAGTTTTGCAAATATTTTTCTGTCTGCTGAGAGAGATGGGCAGTGTATTCATGGAGGATACCTAAGGACTGTTCAGCAGCTCAGGCAGCCGTGTGTTTGTCCTTTTATTTTGCCTCCTTAGAGCTTTCTTCAAAGTACTTGAAGGTTCCATGTGGCTCAAGAACCACAGATTGGCCATATCTGCAGTATGTGATCATAGCAGAGCTTTCTGGAGTTTATATAAACAGACAGCTCTAACTTGCTCCAATTTTTAAAAGTATTTGAGATTTTTAATAACTGAGATTGATTTTTTTTTTTTTTTCCCCTGAATGCCTCTGAAAACTAATACATAACAAAAACCAGAAGATGTAAGAAAAATCAAACAGGATATTAGGAGGAAGGGGAAAAAAAGTATTCTTTTCATTCTTCCCTGTTTATGGAGAATTTGTGCTTTCTCTTCAGTGTGGGCGAATCTGTTTTGCCCATGGTGAGAGAAGAAATTGTTCTTGGCAGCAATACAAGTCATTAGGAGTCTCAAAGGTGTGCTATGAACAAGCTCAAATTAGTTTTAGTCTTGGACAAAATATGTAAAAGTAGCAGGTTTGCAGTAGCAGGCTGTTCCATGCCCAGCAGAGTGCATGACGTGGAACTCAGAAGCAGTTCTCTGTGCTCCCATATACAGGCAGTGCAGATGCATGTGAAGTTCATGACAAACCATCGAGTCTTCAAAGCCACAGCTTCTTTCAGGAAGCTTATTGTTCTTCACAGAAAGCCAGCTCCTGTAGTTACATAAACAGAACTCTGTTCTAACAGTGCTTACTAAATAGAATTATAGTGGCTTAGAACACACTAATACAACTTGCTTGGCAGGGAACTCAAATAAGCTCACATTCTTACAGCTGCAATTGCTGTATAGTTATTCATGAATTTGTCTCACATTGTGTAGCTCATCACTGTAGCGGTTAACGTATTTAGCGTGACTATTTCAGTGCAGAACAAATATTGAATTAAATTTTTAACACAGTCTTCTCTTAGGACCTTTCAATGTCTGTGGTGGGGTGCCATGGGTAGGTGGAAGTAGCAGCGGTGACGCAGTGAGGTTGTTATGTGTCCAGTATCTATGGAGATGCTGTGTAAGTGTTGAAAAGCAACTGGAAATGACAAACATCACATCAGAGAAGGCACATTCTTCTGAGCTGACGCCACAAGGCCGGGTTCTGAGAGCAATCCTGCAGCAGTGCTGCTGATCTCGCTGCTGCTCTCAAGTTTCCAGTCACCAGTCAAGTGTTATCATTCTGATAACTGTAAACAAACACTGTTTTAAGAATCGTGTCCAAAACATGCATCACATTTGAAGTATTTGTGGGGAATTTGAGCCATTGATTTTGAAGAGAGACATTTAATTGGAAAAAGCTCCCAATAAATTAGAGGAAGCCATTTTCTTTGATTTATTTAAAGGAAGACAACTTATTGGAAAAGCTGGATTGTTTTCTGTTTTGTTAATGTGTTACAGTAGTGTAGAGCGATTGAGAGTAATAGATGATTTTGGGAGCAAAAATTTGTTTTAGCAAATAGTATCTCAAAAATAACTTCTTTTCTGTGTACCAGCTTCAAAGAAAGTAATAAAAATGTAATGGTTATTGGATGTTGGGCTGAGAATTATTGTTTTTAAATAAAATAAGTATTGACAATGTGTGTTGGAAAAACTTACTGTAGCCAAGGAGTTCAAATTCAAGAATTCTGGACAAGGATTTTTAAACTTAGATGGAGCAGTATATTTATTCAGAAAATAGGCTTATAGCCTGAATAATTACAGGATTTAGCCCTTTAACCTGTAACTGGGCTGCATGAGGAGCGGAAAACTGCTTCTGAGAAATGGCAATTTTTTTTTTTAAATAGTAGTGGTAAACTAGTTTGGAAAATGTGATGTTTGTTATGCTTTTCATAGCAAACCAAAGTTGTGTTCCAAATGCTTCCAAACTCTGAAGAAAATACAGATAAGTGACTTATACAGGTAACTAACACTTCTTAGTTGGAAACTAAATAAAGGATTGCAGGCAACTTATTAACCCTAAGGGAATGCACATTGTCTTGGTGGAAGCTCCAGCAGCGTTTCTGAGACTGGTGGCAGAGTTACATGCCTTGAACATTAGCTTGGAGGTGGTGGTTTAATGCAAATGAGAGATGCCTTTTGATGATCTGGAAGTGCTAAGTAATTTTATGAAATGCTTCATGTCATTAGGTTTACATTTGAATTCTTTTCATCTCAAAAGATAGGACTTTGTGGAAAGACTTTCTTTAATGAAAGCACTACACATTTGTTTTTTGGTTTTTTTTCTGATGCTAATGGTCACTTATCTTTAGGTTCATGCTGCAGTTCTGCCATAAATTGATAACTAAGGGAACAACTGACAATCTGAAGTGTTTGTTGGTGACAATGTGCAGTTAATGACTTAATTTTGAACTATGAGTTTATTGTACCAAAGTCTAATTTAAACTGTTTATTTGAATTTTAAACTGCTGGGTTATACATTTGAAATGTCAAGTGTTGTTTTTTCAGTTTTAATTTTGAACAAGTTTAAAAAAAAGAAATCTGTGCTGAGAACTAGCTTTACGTAATAAGTCTGGGATCTTTTAGTCAGCTGTTGCTGTGTGACAGTGCTACTCTTGGACAGAGTGATTAAGGCACCTCTCAGTGTCATTGTGTACTGATTGGGTGCTGTGGAGCAACTGTATTTTTCTGTGCTGTATGTATTACCCTATTCTCTTCTAAAAGATAAAACCATCCAGATTTTATTCAATATATACAGCAATGTAGCTTTTAGTGTGTTGCTTTCCAAGTTTTATGTTCCTTTAATGAAAATTTGTAAGTCAGTTAATGAATTCCTACAAAATTGAGTTGCAAACAATGATGTGTGTCACGTGTGCGATACAGTGCCCACCTCAGCAAGTAATGTAGTGGTAAAATACAAATGAGATGTTTTGGGAGACGTGGATTCTTATCCTGCTGCTTATGTGATGGCCCTCATCTAACATTTTATATGTGTATCTGGAAAATTTAGTTTTAGCTAAACTTGGGTATTTCAGTGTGCTTTAAAGGAGGGGAACTAGTAAAAGCTGCACAGCAAAATTCTTGGAAGAGGTCATACCACTAGTTCTTTTTCAGCTGTCCTTGATTTTTACTGGCTTATATGTGTAGTATTGAATCATAGTTGTGTGTTATATACATGCATTCTTAAACAGAGGAGATGAAAATTCACAGGCTTACAGTCCTGATTACACAGTATTAAATTTATAGTCACAGAAGTATTTATTTTTATTCCTCAAGTCAGATGTAAAAATAAAACAACACACCTCGCTTAAGTGGTATTTAAGAAGTCTGAGTTGAAACATAAACTCAAATTCCTGCTTTTTGTCTGGCTGTGCTTTATATGGAACAATGGATCCACAGAGAAGTCAGACAAGTCTGAAGCACAGATTAGTGAATAGAATTTTAAACTGCTTTTTAGATCGTCCAGCTTCTGAAGCAGACTAAAATTTGGCCTCTTTGTCACTTGATAGTAACTGTTGTATGGCCAAAGCAGATGGACTGCTTGACGCTCAGTGCTTTTTTCCTGTCTTCTCTGATGCCTCGCCCTTAATCTTTCACCACTTGTACACCATATGCAGTAGACTAAGCCTCCATCAATGCAGTTAGTCATAACCAGATAAGTGAGGTGAAAATTCAGCCCTACTTTATTTGCAAAATTTTTGCTTATAAACAGATGCTGGAAGATTTTTCCAAATCTTTTCTTACAATGTCGTTGCCTAGCACACCATATTAAAATCATGCTGCTGTTATTATTGACGCATGCAAGACACACACAGCGCAGTAATGAAAAGCAGTCCAATGACTTTTGAATTTTGTATGCTGTCATAATTACAATTATATTCTTTGCATCATACAAGTGAAATTTGAATAAATAGGATCCTTACTGGGAACAATATTATAAACAGTTTCTATTCTTGTACTTTTCTTTCTTTTTGAGCGCTCTTCAAACACTTCTGACAGATTTGACAGAGATGGCAACACATTCACTTTTTCATTAGCAACAGATTTTCTTCTTAGTTTGAAAATTGAATAATACAGAGCTTAGATCCACTGTCCTTTTATAGTAAATGATGTGGGTAGTTCTCAGTCTTCAAGAGCAGTTTTATTGTGAATATTTTTTAAACATAAGTCCACATGGATTTATGGTGTAAGTGCATCTGCCCAGTCAAGACAGAATTTTTTCTTATTACTTCTCCTTTCATTCAGTGCACAAAGATAATGGTATTATCTTGTTAATTTTAACTCTTCTTATCAGTTTAGAATCTTTCCCAGGATTGACAGAGGTGTGATAAACTGAGGCACTGGCTCCTTTTCTGGTCAGTCTTTCACCTTTAGGGGGGAATGAGCTGGGTTACCATATTCATCTGTTTGAAAGCTGAGCTGCTGCTGTTACAACGACCAGAGATTCTTACAGTTTTAAGTTGCAAGTTGTGAATACTTTTCTTAGCGTCAAACTTATTTTTTTGTTCTTAATAAGGCTATACTTCTTACAACCACCCGATAACTGAAAATATCCACCTTTGATAACATTGTACATGGGTTAAAAATGTTTCTCCAAAATGTAAGTAATATTGACAGTTTTGAGCATATTTTTAATCATCTCCCATAGCGCTTCTGATACCCTATGAGTAATTTACTTTAGAGTTATTTTGTCTTAAAACACAAATATTCAAAATATGTATCTCACTTTTCTGGCTATAAAAGTATGCTCAAAAAAGGAAAGCTGAAGTACTGTCCTCTTGATATGCCTCAAAGCCAGAAACTTAGTACAATGCCTGTTAAAGGGCATCTGGTATCAAAGAGAAATGAGGAAAGGTGAGAGGATTCAGTCTGGAATTGGTTACTGAACTGATAAAACTTTAAATTGTGTTTAAAATTGAAGTATTTAATTCCACTGCTATTTTGTAATTCCTCTAGATTTGCTCGTGTCTCAAAAAATGACTGGTTGCAGACCTCCTGAGTGCTGGACTCTTTGGGACTTAATGTGCCCCGAATAGGTTCTCTTGCAGTAATAGCAGATGCCAAGATACTTTTCTGGCTTGTCCGGTTTTGTACTGAAAGGTTCGATTTGTTCAGTTGCCTTAAAGTATTCCCATTCTGCAAAAAACATAAAATTCCTTGCTCTTGTATTAGTGGGACTGGGCTGCCTGATAGTGCCAGTCCTTTTTGTCTGGCACTTATGTCACATTAAATGCCTTGCTATACAAGTTCGATTGGTTTTGCGTAGGTTACTTTATTGCCCTTTTCCCCCTTCTCTCACTGTAGGGAAGACAGTGGTTTTGGGGGAGACAGAATCCTTGTCCAAATCTGCTTGGTACACAGGATGAAGTGTAGGGGGCAGATCTCCAGCAGAGGATTTGCTCATAGGAATCTTGATGATATACAGACAACTTTGCTGATACTTTTGGGTTCTCTTTGATCCAAATTCTTAGCTCATGAGACATCAACACTTATTTTTCATTTTCACATCAACTGTTATGTTTTCACTCCAACTCCCTGACAGCTTTCGTCTGTCTGGTTATGCTATAGGAGGAATGAAAATAACAGCTTTATCATGGACAGAATATCACTAGTACTGTCTCCTACTGCTTTTCCTGTTTCTTTTGGAATGGAGGGCCTATTTCAATGGCTTATAGGAGGTTGATGGGCCCCAGATATCCCTGGGGAATTAATAATAAAACACAGAAAATACAGCCTGTCTTGGAAAGCTAGGAGAAAGCTGTTCTGTCCTATGAAAGCGATGCCTTCTCTTGTAAATTAGAATCCTGCTCTTTTGCTATATTCAAGTAGGTTTGTTCAGAGTAAGAGAAGGAATTTGTATTTGTAATGTAAATTAAAATAGACCGATTTAAAGTGCATGAAGAATTTTTATAGCCTTTTTATATTTTTTATTAGAAAACAAATGAAAGATGTTTCTGCATACTGTTAATTTTCTGTCATGTGCTGGAACATTGTAAGTTTATAAGCATTCATGGAGCTGTATTTTCCTTGTTGCTACTTTTTAGTAGAATTTTGGCTGGAATAAATAGTGTCATTTGGGCTATACATAGAAAAAAGAACTGGTCTGCTATCTATATTTAACAGGCATACAGTTTGTCTATAAAACTTTTGGAATGCATCAGGTGCTATAGAATTTTAATTTATTTGAGCATATTCTGTGGGTGGGGAAGTGCTTTTAGTCAGTTGTGAGTCCATCTCAGCTAGGAATGGAGCACAGTGACAAAAAGTCATTTGGATATAGTTAGAGCCCCAGGAGCGTAAGTACAAAGCAGTCAAAGTACTACGTGGTACCAAAGGTTATCATTAAATTTGCCACATTAATCAAGGGAAAACTAGCAGTTAGACTATGAAAGACTTTAATTATCAGAGGTCCCAGTGTTCAGGTAGATTTCTAAAGGCTTGTTAAGAATTCCTGTCTGTGGATGTTCAGCATATATGAAATGCTTCTTAATGATTTAAAGGAACGTGGTCTAAAACAATGCTTACTGAGAACCAACTTGCTTAGAAAGAATTTTTAGGGGTGGGAGGTGTAAAGCAGCTTTTGAAGCTTTGAATATCATACCAGATGAGGGAAATGAAACTTCAGATGCTGTGATGAAGGGTATCTGTGCACAGGACTGGGAATAGATGAAGCGGCCTGTGCAGGTCATTCCTCTAATTAAACTTCACTGCTTCTAAACATGGATCAGTACATTAGCAGTTAATTAAGATATTTCTACTTGGCACTGTGTTCTGTCTCTCACAAAAAGGAGTGGATGGCTTGTGTGCAGCTGTGAATGTCTTATTCAGGAGCATGTTAATTTCCTGTGTGGAAAACCTCAAAATGTTCAGTATTTCATGTGCAGGGATACTGATTTTTCTGCTTTCTCAAGCTGCCATGTCTAACTGTTCTCAGTCAGTGTGAATGCTGTAGTGATGCTGTGCTTTCCAGGCAGAATCTTCTGTGGAATTTTATCTTAAAAAGGGTAAATAAGATGTTATGAAATGGTACTCATAGTAAACTTCAGACTTGGACTTTTTTTATTTTGGAGCCACAGAAAATAGTTGCTTGTATAAAGACATGTTTGTTTTATGGAAGTGAGTTTTACATTTTGAGGTTTGTGGGTTCAAAGGGCATCATTTCCACACCATGAGAGGAGTTTACTCGTTTCTTGTGTGAGCATGAATGTTTGCTGCTTACAGTTGTTACACTGAACTTGTGCATGTAAAGGTTTTATATTATTTCCTTATGCTGTCATTAGTTTAACAGGAGAAAGGAGAAAGACCTTTCATAGATCAAGTCACAGTAAAAGGTTTCAACGTTGTGTTTATTTGAAGAAGAGTCAGACTGGTCTGCTAGTACCTTAATTTTTTTAAAAAAAAATCTTCTCAAGCTCGATTGTTTAGAAGCTAAGTGCAAGGGTTTGTAAATAACAAGAATGTGTTACTGTTTGCAGGTTATGTTCTTCATGAAGCCAGGCACTGTGTCTCTGCTTAAGAGCTGCACTCCTTTTTCCATCTGTGGGAAAACAATTTCAGTACCAAATATGGACCTATGCATTTGAGTTGTCTGATTCTGTTTCACAGAATCTCATAGATACCTGTTGCTAGTAAGCAGCTGGGGGGTTTAATTGTGCTTTTTGTTTGTTTTTGAATGCTGCCTGTCAGGTTTCAGGGTGAAATTTCTTTCAAGGAAGGCAGCGCACAGTTCAGTTGTCTCCAGATGGGTTAACTGCAACAGGATTGTGCTTCAATTTTGTATTGAGCACAACTTGGTAGCCAAGGGCTTGCTGGGATTGGTGCTCTTTAATTGTTGATTTCTTACTTAATAGATGAACAGGAGATTTTCTAGGCAGTGTCACTTAGATATGAGTGAGCTGTGACACATAGCATTTGTTTGGGAAATAAAACTGAAGACTGTGGATCTAAGATCCCATTTAGATTGCTAGTAAAGATTAAAGCTTCCATCTTGATCAACTTCTCTCTTGACCTAAGCTTTGTTCTACAAATTATCTGGAGAAATAATACTGAAGATAATTACATTTCCTACAGCTGTTTTCTTTAAAGATTATCCAAATGCATTAGTGCACCTGTAAAACAATAAAATTAAGTTTAAATATGCTGCACTAATATACATTTCCCCACTTTATCTTAAGTGCAGGAGACAATAGAAATGGAAAATTAGTGCATTCTGGCTCTAGATGAAAATGCTGCTATTGAACTCTTTCCAGAACAACATGTACTTGGATCAGTATTAAAGGGAAGTGTTGTGCCTGTCTAAGCCAAATGACCCAGTGCATTGATAGTGCAGAGCATATTTCACAGTTATACAAATGCCTAAGCTGTTTTTTTTTCAGTCTATAAAACAAGTAAATTAGAATTTAAGCTAAAAGGAAAGGAAACCTGTCTGCCTTAAGTATTTTTTGTTCTGGAATTGACTCCAGTAGCTCAGTGCTGTTCTATTACTGTTGGAGAGAAGCATGCTACTAACTCAGAATGACTTCAGGAAACAAGTGACATGCTTCTCTATCTGATGTTACAGAACCCCTCAAAGCTGCATTGTTACATTCACTGTGCCTTTAGGTAAAAATGTCACCAGGCTTCCACTTTATTTCAGTTCTTAAAGTTAAATTAATATTTGGCTAAGAACAGGTCTTTCCTCCATTGTAACAAATGCCAATAAAAAGATCATTGCAAATGCTGGCAACAGGAAATATTTTTCAAGGAAGTGAAAAAGATCCTGATGTCTCCTTTCTGCTTTCATTTCATTTATCTACGTCTTTCACATTGCTTTGCTTGTTTTCATTTCCCTTCTCTGTCAACCACTATTTTTGCTCTGTGCTCATGCATGCAGTGGTTTGTCAAAGATTGTTTTAGTCCATATGAATCACTGAGGAATCTTGTGGAAGAAGTTAAATACTTGTGTCACCAATAAAAGAACACATGAAATTTCATACCTTCTTTTAAAGATTTGTTAATAAATGAACACACTGTCAATGTCAGTAGATGATTTTTAAGCACCTGTTTTGTACTTTAACGCTAGATTTCCATACCACTGTGAGTTTAAATAATTAGATGTAACTAAAAATATTAGCAATTATGTTTTCTGTAACATAAATTACAGAATGAAAAATGGAGCAAAGTAAGAGTGAGTGACATCATTAAACATCAAAATACATATATTGTAGTGCTTGTGACAAAAAGACTGATCCAGGACCAACATGATCTGGATCAGCTTTAAGGTCTTAAAGTGTTACATGGATGTATAGACAACTTGCTATTCTGTGCAGCTCTGCCTTAAACAGGTTAGGAAGATTGCAGGTCTGCCCACAAATGCAGCAGTCATATTTCTCACCCAGCCAGGCATCTTAATAAGTTCGTATCACTGATGCCAGTTTTTGGCCACATTCAGGCAAGTATTTGTTTGTTGTCAGAAATTTCACCTTATTTTTCTTTTCTTTGGTTTTCCTTCTGCTTTTTAATTTTATAACCTGGAATGAAGGGATAAAATATTTGAAGTATTAAAAGGCCCTTTTAGTTTTCCTTCTTGTGAAGCTTAACCAGTCTTTGCAAGCAATAATTCTTAAGGGCTTACATCCTAGGGTACTGTATTTGGTTTTAGTTGGATAGGTTAATGTGAAGTACTTACAAAATATTTTTTAAATGCAATAAGATTTTGGAAATGACAGTATCATCGACTAGACTGACCCAGTTAAGGGATTTTTTTTTTTTTCAACACCAGCACTGGAGGATAATAAAAATGTGGAGTTTTCACACATTTTATTCCTTCCCATTGTCTCCAGCCTTAATCCCCCCATTTGTTTCCCATTAGTGATCTGAAGCAACCTTTCCTGACTCAAAACAATCTCAAGCTTTCACTATCTGGCTCTGACAAGAAATAGGAAACAAACTGCTCAGCTTTCACTGTTCTGAATAGTCCCCAAAATGCAGTGCAAGTGAGTTTTGAAACCTGACTTATTGCTCTGTCAACACATAGGATTTTGTTATTATGATTTCAAATGTTAAAGCAATATTTTTACTTTGTCATCTTCTCTCTCACCTTCTATCACTTGTATTATCTCCTAATATTTTGTAGTGAAACAGTACAAACAAGAAATATTTTATATAGTGGAGTTAATACTTTTGGAATGTCTCAAAAGTCTAGGTTATAGTGTTATATTTGTTATATGTCTTCTTGAAACTGCTTCCTGGAATGCTTGGTGACCTTTTACTATAATGATATTTAATACAAGGAATATTTATTACTCAAATTTGGGATGTTTGTAATTCTGAAGAAAACCAATTGTTTGGGTCTGAGTGGTAGCCATCAGTTTTATGACTGAGCCAACTTACTGTCACTTTTTTCCATGGAAATGCCATAGTATTTTCCAGACAATACAGTACTAATTTTAAATTACCACTAAGTTTGTATATGTTATACTGGAGTACAGTTATACCTCACTTCTCCATAGTATAAATGCAAAATTATAGCACTTGTCTTCTGCAATAAATATTTTATATATCTTATCTGTAAAAAATACATGTTTTTTCCTGTAGGGTCAAAGTTATTGGTCAGAATATTATATTTTGATACAATTCTTGGCTCCTCTGGCTGGTTTGTTGTACAAACTCATGTTGCCATGAATTGATATATTATACATATGCCATGAACATGTACCTCAGTTAACCTGTGACATTAAAACCCATCCAGCCGTGCTGGTACAGCATTTTACGTCCCGTGCTTGCTTGTAATGAAAAGCAAGATTGTAATACCTGAATAGAGCATGGCTGGTTTAATATTCAGACTTATTTACAAAGTTCCACAATGTGTTGCTTTGTGGGATATTGATGCCTTCTAAACTTTAGTAGTTTGAAATTTCATTCTCTGAGGTCAGAAAAGTGCATGATATGACTACTGGTGTTTGATTTTAAACTTTAATATGCGCCTAGTTCTTTTCATAGCTTTTGCACCACTACTCTGACCGTGGAAATTATTTGCTAGGTCTTCCTGCAATCATTCTCAAGAACATTTGTGCTTTTAACTATGAATGAAAAAGTTAAACTTTAGTGATAGTTTTTATTGGCTGGTAGTTTCCTTTGAGACCCTTTCTAATACTCCTGTTACACTTTGGCTACACCGAAAATTCCTTATCTTATGAAATACTTTTAAAACAGACTAAGATTGGGATCATAGTACAACAGTTTATTATAGAATTCACTAGGAAGCCTCACTTTTTCAAGGTCTGACACCCTCTTGGATACTGCTTCTCATTAGTTGCTGGCAAATGAAAAGTTATCCTGGAAGTTCTTAAGGAAAGGGGCAGGAAGTGGCAAGTGTGTTTTTTGGCTGGGTAGATGTGGATGCCAGTGGAATAAGTGCTTGACTTTTGGATCAACTCTCAGTTGGTCCCAAAGATCAGTGTGAACATGGGCAAAGAGATTAAGGTAGTTGGTGTGTAGTGGTCAAAGAATCAGAAACTTCCTGATGTGGAATCCTGGCTAGAAAATCACTCTGCAAGGACCGGAAAAGCCACGATACCCATTAGGGAATACGATAGAGGGCTGATTTCCTTGCAGGAGATTTCTACAGAGCTCAGAAATAGGAAGTTAATGACATCTGGTATTTATGCATTGTAAAGTTCTGCCCAGCTTTCTTTACACGTCCTACTCATTTTAATCAGACTCTTCCTCCTCCCTGTTGCTTGTAGAGTAGAGGTTTTTATTTCAAGACATGAAGTAATCACCTGTTGTGGAAGGCAGGGTCAGGCAATCTTCCTTCACAAACTAAACCAGGGCTTGCATTTTTGTGGGTTTCCCCACCCCGTTTCATGTGGACAAAAGAGCTGTGCTGTCAGTATAAACAACTTACTACCTGATGCAGTAAAAAAGGTATGTGATCTTTCTAGAATGGAAACAGAGCTAAGTCCTCCTCTAACAGAAGTTGTACCAGTTGGAGAAGATACTGTGGGTCAGAAATGTTTGGTACCCTGCTTCCTTCAGGAGAGAAGGAGAATTTCTGTCAAGTCCGTTCAATTGAATGACTAGAATCTGTTTAGGCTTCAAACAGTCTACTTGGAGTTACAGCTATGTTGGAGAAAGCCAGTTACATTTAAATGTAATAAAATTGTGGTATGCTGTTTAATCTCTGTTATTTCCATTCACTTGTGTATTTCGATAAATGGAGATTGCTATAGTTGTTCTATTAGCAGTCAAGAAGGATGTAGGGGGAGAACAATGTGGCATAAGTGAGTTATAAATGTTACTTGAAGAACTCTGGTACTTCATTATATGTTTATTATAAATATAAGGATTTAATTTGAATAATCTGGATGAGTTAAACTTTTTTCTCATTACTATGAGTACAAGATAGTAAATATGGATTTTCTAATTGCATCTGTTTCATTGTGTTGGGGATACTTGTAGCTTGAGCGGAGCCTTTCTTTTCCCCAGTGTTTTAGTCAAAGTTGTTTGATATTAACTGGGATGAATTTCAGGGAGTATGATGTCCTTTCTTGGAATATAGAAAAGAGTTTCTCAAGGTTCTGTTTATACATTACATGGCACTTATTTACAAACTCATGCATGACTTCACAAACAAGCTTTGTGGAAAGAATATTAGATTATTAGTGCCCGAAACTTCAAGCTTTTTTTTCAGGACTTACACAGAGGCTGTGCTGGCCAGTACAAAGGGTCTGGTAATGGTAAATTTGCAAACTTTTAAAAACAATGAAAATGAGACTGATATCTTGAATAAATTTCAGCTGTGGATCTAGAAAACAAAAAAAAGGGGTAGTTTTGCTGAAATAATCTATACAGTTGTTAAACTTGTACAAATACTGTAACACTAGAATAAATATTTATACTGAGCTGTGGTTCATTCGTTTAGTCTCTTATTAGAATTTTATAGGCATTACAATTTACCAAGTAAGGGTAATCTAAAAATATCAGAAGCTGCACATACTTGGGTCTTTCTTCTGGATGAAAGTACAGTATATGCCATGTTACATTTAATACAGTTGGTCTAGCAGTCTGATTTGACTGTTGTTGTGATCTGTTTTATGTAACTTATGGCAAGTTTACATATTTTCATGACTGTTAATACTAAATTCTATACTAGCAAAAGGTTTAGGAGTCCTTTACAAGGAAATATCCAACACCATGTGGTCATTTTGACAACTTAGGAAATGAAAAAGGAGAAAAATAAAGTATCTGTTTAACAAAATATCCTTGATTTAGTACTTAATTCTCCTGATACCGTACATGACTTCATTTTGCAAACTGTTTTAATTTAAGAACTGAAATTAAAGACTTCAGACCCAAATTCTTATTTTAAAAAACTAAACCACAGAGGAGACAAACTGAAGTGTTGATCTAGGAAGGTACCAGTTGTAAACCTCCTTCCCTCTTGCTATCCCTGCCTATTGTCATCACGCACTGTGGTGTTTTGTGCTCTTTTAGTTGACATGGGTGAGACTGGAGAAGTTCTACATCGTGTTAATGTCACATTCTCTAACCTGCAGGAGTTCATAGTTAATGCTTTGTTTTTCTATGGTAAAAGACTTAGCTTATGTGCAATGTCTTTTGGGTTATAAATCAATAAAACCATTTTACATGTGAACAATACAGAATGAAAAAAGGTAAGTTAGTTGTACAACACTTCAGAGGAACGGGGATGAAATCCAGGGATTCCAACTTGCAGTCTACCCGAGGTAGCTGTGAACAGATCCCATTGCATTTATCTCCTATAATATAGAATCTTCTAGAGTTGATACCTTACATTATTTGGTTTCACATAATGATGGTGTAAAAAGAACACTGAATAGCTGAGACTTATTCCTGTAAACTAAATAGCATTTACTTCAGGTTCTTTTGTGTGTGTGTGTGATGAAATAGACTACTAACGTTAGTGTTACTAAGGGATCAGCTGCTCATTTTTATCCAACAACAACTCAGTCAAATCCTTAAAGACTTTTGGCTTTCTTTTTGCCGTTATTAGGCAGAGCAAATTTAAATGTGTGAGAGGAAAAGTGATGTGTTAACAGGTTTTTTAGCGGGGCAAACAGGAAAATTATAGTCAAAGCAGTATGTATGTGTTATTCCTACTTCACTGTGTCTCCATAGATTATTTTTCTGGTTTAAAAAAATCAAAAGACACTTCAGAAAAGCTGTTCAGTGCACACAGATTTGAAACTATCTCTGAATGTAGTTTTCCAGAGGAATTTGGTTGTGAAGAGAGAGATTTTAATGATAGGGAAGTTACAGGCTGATTGAGCCAGACATTGCAGATGTCTAAAATTGAATGGTGTGGCATAGAGCCTAAACTAAAACTGTGGCTTTTGCTTTGTATTCAGATTTGACTGCAGTAAGTTTGGTTTACACAGAGGGTCTCTATCAAATAGACTAAATAATGAGTTAACATCAAAAATATGGCATTATCCAGTTCTTACTCATATTTATTAGTTATGTAAATTGTACATTTATTAATCTCACTATCAGATTTAAAATATTGGGAGTAGTAATAAGGAAAATAAGTAACCAGTGGTGTACCTGTAACACAAAACACATAGCTCATGATAAAGAATTTGTCTGTGAAAAATGTGAAAAATTAAAAAAAAATCTGCCAGCAATTTTTAATATGAAAGTGCGTGTGAAACCAAATATGCTTCAGGTTGCATAACAGGCAGTTATTGCACATGGCATCGACCTGCACAGTTTAGCAATCTGGTGTTAGAGTTTTCAGGTGTAGTTGAGTTTTGACATTTTATATTGCCCTTCACTGTTAAAATTTAGGGTATGTGAATTAAGGACAAATGTTTTGTTAATTTGGAGCCAGTGACCAAGCTTCAGCTACTTCATTTATATCATCTCTATAGATGTGGGTGGCCTGTGATTTTACACTCGCTTTTCTGTTCCTGCAAACTGTAGGTTGCCATCTCTGTTGTCACTCTGAGAATTGATTCCAGTTGGCTGCTATGAGTGCTTGCTTTTGTCTTACATCAAATGATATTCAAGATGCTGTTAATGGCAGTTCTTTAGAATATTTTGCCATCTGCTGCACAGGACTATACTTTTGCTGGTTTTTTCAATTTGAGCATTACCTAATTCGGACCATGGAAAAAAATTAAAAGTTGAGGAGGGGAAAAAGTAATGGGACAGCTGAAAAAAGTCACTGGCCTTTCAATACAGTTTTTAAATAAACATAAGCTGTTTCAGGTACTGTACTTGTTTTGAGGCTTCATTTTCTGCTGGTGGTATGCTGCATTTAGATAGAGGATCATACCTATTTTTGCTAAAACATTTAGAGAAATACTATAATGCCTCTGAAAACACAGCCTTGCTTTGTAGAACTACAGAATTAGGAGCTCAATCACAAGCAAAATACTAGAAATGTAGTAGCTTGTGAAATGTTGTTTTGTTTTTGTTTTTTTTTTTTTTTTGTGTGTGTGTGTGTGTTTGGTTTTTTTCTTTTTTTTAATTCTCCCCCTTCTATTTTCTTTAAAATGTGAATATTTTGCTGTGAAAATCTTCTAGGGAAATGCTTGGTTAGGTGGATGTTTTCAAGGACAAGTAGCATCATTTAACTCTTAATGCTGTCCATTTGAACCCAAGAGCAGGTTTGGGTTGTTGTGGTACATAAACTGTGATGTTTCTCTAGGAGAAAAACCATTGTCAGGTGAATCTGGAACCTGAGCTGTAAAGAATGAGCTGTGTTCTTTGCTATGTGTAATCTTCATTTAAATTTTTTGTTTGAGTCTTGTCTGCATTTAATTAGAGTTGTTTTTGTGGTGCATAGGTCTGTCTTCTCTGAGCCAACCAGTGCAAGGAGCCTCGAGATAAGCACCACTAGCAGTCAGGCACGCAGCTTAGTGCATGTGCACTAAAACAGGAATTTTTGACAGTACACTTGATAAATCAGCTTCTATATGAAGTTAAATCACTGGTTAGAATCCTATAAATAACCAAAGAGAGAAGCTCCAGAAGTTAGTGCTACACCTTCTATCACAATGCTGAAATAATTAGGGTCTCAATCTGCATTTTTAAAATTTGCTTATATAATGTGAATTTCCTTCAAAGAGATGGAAAAAAATTTTACTGTACTCAGAATGAATGCTACTTCTAGGGATTGCAATTGACTGTCTTGTTATGTATCTGTTATTCTAAACTCTAGGAACAAATACAGTTGCTGTAAGTTTGATTGAGTTTAAATATTTAAGTTTTTGAAGAGAGTGTGGAAATTGTCTTGGTTACACCTGCTTCATGGGTTGGAAATGTCAAATGTATCGCTACAGAAAAGGCATATCTGCTGCAGGGGCACGACTGGATGTATTTTCACAAATGAAACAAGAGCTCTAACTCAAAATTTGGTGCCACAAGAAGTGCTCCATTAATGGGTAAACATATGGAAAGTTAAGCAGTGTTGCTGTTTTACCAGCTGTTCCACTCCTAAGGTTGTGATGCTGAATTCTGCTTATGCCATTCACTTAATCTTGTTGTGGTACTTGTTCCCTGTTTTCTGAAAAATTACCCAAGAAATGTGTATTACCAAAATTATAAAAACAGAATTCAGTTTTATAACTTCTGTTTTGCAGCTGAAATACATGACAGCTGTGGCTGGAAAATGGAAATGAATGAGTTATTAAATGACATTTAGAAATAACAAAGTGGTATTAAAGCCTAATCATCATTAAAGAAACATTTAATATTAAAAATTGGCTAATAGATAATTTTATAACTAAATTTTCTGAGCTCTCAAGTTAACTTAGAATAAAATTACACTAATGGTAAATGAAGTATTAGTTTTTTCTGTGAACCTGTTTCCTGGGGGAACTATTGCAGTGAGCTCTAACTTGATATAAATTTTTACATCTCTTATGGCTCCACTAATTTTTTTTGCTCTTACCAGTGATCTTGCATGCTAATCCCTCAGCACAGTCTGAACATTACTATTTCTGATAATTTATGTACCCATTACTCATTGTTTTACTGTTAATAAAAAAAATGGGGAAAACATTATTAATAAGACAAAACTTACAGATCTAAGTGCCATGTACTATGTTGATGCTTATCTCTGAATACGTTCAGAGTATTTTGTGTTTCTGCTCCAAAAAGATGAGATGCGTAAGGTTCCAGCTCTTCACGGGAAATTCCTGTGTGCAAAAGTTTGTTGTAAAAAAAAAAAAAAAATCTATCATTAATCTATTATGAAGAAATAAGTGTAAGAATAGCAATTGTTTGATATTCATCAGTATGTAAAGATTTTTATTCATTTTCTGCTTCAGTCTTGCTAGGACTCTTGCTCTTTCCCTTTCTCAGTCTTATTTTTGAGCTTTGGAGCAAAACACCATTCCAAGGAAATAAATGACTGAGCGAAGCAAAACTGTGAGTAGGAATGAGCATAGAAAGAGCACTATGGGAAAGCTAGGGAGGAAATAGCCAAGGAAGGAAATAAAAGACTCTTGAAAGCAAGGTTTGTAGTAAAACTAAGCTGGTCTGGGTCTTATTTGTTTTGAAATTGAAGTATATTTAAATTCAAGTGAAGCTCGTGGACTTGAGATTTCAAAGGGCCCAGGTTCCTATAAGGATTAGCTATTATTTGTAACTTGTGAATTTATAAACCTGAGACACTGATAACCTTGTGAGACTTCATACTTTTCATAAAAACTTAGGAAGAAATAAGATGGACTGTGAACTGGATCCGTAAGTGAAACTGGACTGGAAGTTTGATTCCATGGTACACATTCTTTCTCATATTGAAATAATATTGGTTTTCATAATAATATCTTTTCCTTTAAAAACTACACTTGGACCACTTCTGTGTAATGGCTAATTTTTAACTGGTATGTACAATGAAACTATAATTGGCACTGGGACATCAAGCAACCTTGGAAAATAAACCAAACACAAACACCCCAACAACAATGACTAAATTTTTTGTTTTGAGTTCTTGTTGTCTTTTTCAGTTAGAAATCCTGATGACTGGATAAAGCTTTATTGTAAAGTGGCAGATACTCCTGTGTTTGAAAAGCTTCATCCAAGCAATGGAATATTAATGTCTTTGGCATCCAACTGTCTTGGTGTAAGTGCTTCTACTTGAGGGACTAATTCAGAAGCCCCCTTAACCAGTCAGCATATTGAACTTAAAATGCAGGCTTAAAAATCACATGGTTTGAATGTGCTTTGTAGTGTAAAGGTATACATGAATGTAGGAGGACTTCCTGAGTCAGGACTAGAATGGTTTGCTGTCAAGTTAGCCAAGTCTAAGTGCTGAATAGAGACAAATCTACTTAAATAGTATGGGTTTGAGGTTTTATGCTAATATTTAAAACAGAATATTTATATTGTGCAAGTAATCCGTATCTCATAATTGCTGGCTTGAGATCGGTGCAAGTCTATGAATGTGTATACAAATAATTCAGTTTCATGTTACTTAAGTAATCTCCCTCCTTGTTTTCAGGGGTCTCCCCTTATGGGAACCTAAATGAGAATTTTATCCAGTTTTCCATTCTTTAGGAATTCCTGTTCTAAGTGTCCATGCTTGATGCAAACCATTCCGTGATTTTTAAAATATGTCCGACATAGCAAAACCATTATAACATATACTTAATATGGCTTACAAACATAACTGTTGTTTTCCTCTCTGTAACAGAGCTTTCTTGGCTTTCTTTTAATCTCTTCCAGAAGGCCAATATGTTTTATATGAAAGCAAAGCTGGAATCATAAGCATGTGAGATGTGGGTATTTTCCCCTCCCCTCCATAATTCCCCTGTAAGGTTAAGTTTGTGTGTGTGGCCAGGGCACAGCTGCCATATAGGTAAGGGAACAAAGCCATGGTGCAGGTACACACTGTACTAGATGATGGCTGGCAAGGCTTGTTCCTTTAACCTCTTTTGTCAGGTTGCACCTGCGTCTTCAGTCTCTCTCCTTTCCTTTTCCTCTCTGCCACCTCCCTTTCTTCTGCTCTCTACCCCACACTCCTGCAAATATTTTTCCCAGACGAGTACATTTTTTTCCCTTAATACTTCATTTGTATAGTTAGAAAAATTTCTTTGTAGTCCGTCAATTTTTCAATGTTTAATTTTCCTCTTTTCATTGTAGCATCTTACTCATACCAGAATGTAGGGAATAATCAATATACATCATTGCTAGTGGTAAAGCATGAAACAGCCTCTTGTTGATCTGTGCTTAAGATCAAAAACATTTTTGGAGATAGTCCTGCCACTTAACAAGGAAACCGCTCATGATCTTTGCGCTTCAAAGAGTTTGTCATTTCATTTACTCATTTAAATTTCAAGTTCCAAATAATGAGGTATATTTTGCTTAATAAAAATGCCTTGTGTAGTAGAGTACAGCAAAAGTGAAAGTTTTGAATCCCACCGCAGATATAATAATGTTGATATTCAAGCAATATATTATCTGGAGTTTTGAGTCCAGTGGTCCTTCTTAGGACTGGCCCCAGTGCAGCTGTATGGCCATGGGTCTTTAGGATATCAACACAAAGGCTGATATTAATGTTATTAAATTATGTTTATTTAATTTGCTTGGAAGTGTTGCAATTTGGCAGTCAAGTATATGTATCTGTGTGTAATGGCCAATATTTACCTAATTATATCCTTATTTTTCTAGGTGTTAACTAAAGCTCAAAATGATCTTGGAGCTTTTGGCAAGGAAACCATAATTTACTTTGCTATGAAACAGCAATGTGGAAGTGTTTTAATTTCAGATGATTCTGTCGCTTCCAAATGAAGCAAAGGCAGCTTCAAGAATTGTCAGTTTTTGTCACTGCTTAAACTACATTTGAGTTCTAAACCTTTCTTCTGAAGTACAAATGAGCCTGACTATCATGACAGTCCTCTGACGTGAACAATTTCCAAATGAAAAAAAAAAAGGAAAAAAGTAAGCGAAATTGGTCTGCATTAAATTTAAGAGCTGAATTAAGAAACAGAATTCATTCTTGTTATTTCTGAGGAATAACACAGGAAACTTTTTTGTATTACTGAAACGTAAAATAAATATTTATAATCATTGAAGATGATTGAGAATGTTTAGAATCATTGAGAGACTTTGTGGTGAACGGGTGGACAAGTTAATTCTGACTTTGAGTCTTCAATTCCCTTCCCCACCTCATTCACAGTGATGTTTTTAATAATGTCTTTGTAACCCCGTAGTGATTTCCCCTGTTCGAGCCGCCGTGAAGATGATGGTTCTACACACCCGCAGCTCCAGCCCAAGCTCTCTGTCAGTGACTGTCCGAGGCGCATCGGAGCGGGACGTGCCTGTGCTCTGCAGCGCCCGGCTCGGCCAGCAGGAGGCCCGCGAGAGCAGCTTCCCAAGGAAGCTTCCAAATTTCCTGCCAAAACCTGGATCCGCCGGGAAAAGCCAACGACACCGCTCGCTACAGTTCATTTTGGGGGTTCCTGACCACTGTTATTGAAGTACTGCCCACCTTAGTGCGAGTTTATTCTTTGAATCGGTGACTAAACAGCCTTTGGAAACATAGATAAGTTTTTAGAACAAAACATCAAGATGTACTCTATTCAGATAAATCTGCCTTGTGTTATGGCTGCTTCAGAAGTTGGATACAGGGAGACTAGTTTCCTTTAAGTCTATATGAAGGTTTAAGAAGGTAAGATAATTTATGAAATAAAAATAACTAAAATTAAATAATGCACCAGTAACACATTGATTATTCCAATACTAAGGTTACTAAAAGTGCAAAAAGGAGGAAAAATACCGATTTAAGGAAGATCTCCCTTGATGAGCTATGAGCACACTCAGATGTGCCCTACTGCTATAATCTACTCGCTAATTGCCTATAGAGTAGGTCAGCTAAGCTGTTGTGCCAAAATATTGTTACACCAGTGTTATGCCATGAGAATAAGACACTTGGAAATTTTGCTTACTTTGAAGAAAGAAAAAGTATCTATTTGAACAAAATTAAGAACATTGAGTCTCAGCCACTCTGTGGAAAAACAGCAAAAGTCAAAGCAGAGGTCATTTTGTGACAAGTCTGTCGTTGGTAATTAACTGACCCCTTAGCAGTTAATGGTTATGGCCTGGTAAGTAGGTTTATCCTGTCTTACACTCTCATTCTCACTGCAGTTTTATGTGTTCTGTTTCAGGAGAGACAAGGTTGTGGTTTTTTGTTTGGTTTGGGTTTTTTTCTTAGATTTTTTTGAAAAAGAAACAAAAATATTATTCTGTACAGATTTTTTAAAATTTTACTCAGGAGGGTCTTGTAGTTGAAAATGTTTCACACAATGTGAACCATTCCTAATTAAAATATGCCATGGCTGCTATTTAGGGCTTGTGTGGGAGTAGTCTCACAGGACCGATGCCAATGAACTGCAATTGAAGTAGGCAGATGTAGTACAACTATTTTTCCTTGTTTTGCTTAAGAACAGATTTTGAACTTAAAATCATTACTATGTCAAATTAATGTCATTGTTACTTCCAGTGGATTTTCTAAATATCAGCATTTATGAGAAGGCCAAAGCAATTTGCTTTGATTAGAAAATCTGGTTCCTGTCATAAGAACAAGTTTGTGTCCCTTTTATGTACTTGGGGTTTCAACTATTTAAAAAAATTAGAGTTTTTTTGTTTAAGAACTAATTTAATAGAGCTTTAGGCTTTATTCATGAGAATGTAGCTGCATTAGAAGACACAAGTTAGCATTCTAGTCTCCACCTGTTGACTCTTTTTGACTCTGCAGTGCATGCTTTCTGCATTTCTGTGCATTTTTCATGTTTCACTGCCAGATCCTGTGATTTCCAGCACTCCAGAATTTCTGAAAGGGAAATGTAGGAACATCAGGAAGATTTGCTCATTATATTTTAGTGTAATAACTTTCACTAGACTTTGAATCATATATCTATGCAGGTGCTACAGAATCTGTGTTCCTGGCCACGTTCCCTCTGTGATTAGCTTTGGTATTGAATATAAATCCTGAAGAGAATTGGTGAAGGTTGTGTAATGATAACTGGAAAAGTTAACAGTGGGATGTTCTTCCAAGAACTGAATCAGAGAAAGACACATTCCCATACCGAATGCTTATTGACTTGATAGTTCAATTTAGTAAGCCTTTGTTTACTCTTTAATCCTCAGTGTCAGCTGGAAAACCTGAGTGTTTTTCTCAAGTAGCCAAGTTTAGGGAATTGTTTTCTTTTTAGCATTTAGTAGGTAAAAATGAAGTGAGTTTTGCAAGGTGTGTTTTGTAACCTTGTGTGTGTGTGTTGAGATTATGCTATACATGTGTCTATATTCACAAAAGAGGATGATTTATGGTGAACAGGAATGGTGTTTTCTGTGAAAGATTCAGTTGCTTAAGATTTCCTTGACAGTCTTACAAAAGAAGATATCCTACTCACTAAATTCAAGGAATGACCAACATCACATTGTTTTATAATAGTTATGAAACCAACTGACTTACCAGAAGTTTTAGGGCTCTTGCTGTTGAGGCTGATTTGGAGAAAATTCTTGGAACTTGAGTGTATGTGTAAAATTGGGACTGGTGTTGAGTCACTCCTTTAAAAAAGTGCCTGAGTCTCACAGCTGATGAAGAAACAGGAAGGCAATTACATTGGCAGTGGGAGATAGAGCTAATGATGCCAACGTGATCAAAAGGACAAGTATAGAATTTAAAATGTGAATACAAATTTTGGTTTGTTAATGAATTTGTATTTATAGCAGACCCATTACTTAAACTTTTCTCATTTGAAGAGTGAGTTTTTCTTTTATGGAAAAAATAAACCCAATTCAGATCAGCCTTTATATTTGGCACGGGAAAGGAGCTATGATAAAAAGTAAATTAATTTGTGTGGGGTGAACTTACTTACACTGAGTCCAACTAGGATCTAATCCAGGGTCCTATCTTGAGCAGTGACCAAGAGCAGATGCTTAGGAAAGAACAAAGTAACAGGACAACCCTTCAGAGTCCCTTGTGCGTCTTTGTCCATTTTCTGTCTCAGGAAGATGTGTGTTTTCTTTGTGTTTACTAGCTCTAGATTTTTTTTGTCTTATAGTTTTGATCATATTTTAAATATGCTGAAATTATAGCTTACACAATGTCCTTCAAATGGTTATTATTTTTCTAGAATGCAAGGTTACTGGTGGTTACAAAAGTTTGCATTTAACATAAATGGTGGACTTGAACAAGTCATACAGGGAGGTGACAGCTGTTGCTGTTGTCCATTTTCTTCAAGAGTCATTGTTTAAGTGTAGGGTACAGCCCATGCAGGAATGGAGAGTATGAGCAGAGTTCCTATCCTCTGCCTGCTGTCTTTGACATCCTCCTCATTCAAGGCATTTACTAAATACTGCATTGAATCCTCTCAAATGCCATGCTAAAAGTTTACCTTGTCTCTTTCTTTAGGGAGATTTTTTCAATAACAAATGGTGCATCTTTGTCTTTTGCTGTTAGCTGAAACTTCTTTCATGGCTTTTTTTTTGCTCCTGGTTGCGTCTTTGGAATAAAAAATAATCCAGGCCTGCACAAAAATACCTGTATTTTAGCCATTGTGAGCTGAAGTATCAAATGCTGGACCTAACAGAATTCCTACTGTTCAAATGCAATATGCACCTCAGAATGCAGCACAGGATATCTGCATTGGGGCTCATTTAATTGCACACAAACATCTCAGAATTAATGCTTCAAGAAATCAGAGAACTGTTGTATTAGTCATTATGTCTTGATAGCCTGTAAACTAGAACAATATTTATATGAGAATATACAGGAAAATGTAACTTTCTAATTGATGGGCATTCTTAAAATTATTACTTCATGATGAATAAGGGCTTAAGTTGTTTGCTTGCATTGTTTCATCTTGCTCCTTCTAGCCTTGCTCTCTAAGTTTGTCAGAACCTCAAATTTCAGTGGCATATTGTTGAAGCACAAGAAATAACAAATAGGCGTCCAGAAAACTTTCAAGAAATGGGTTGTTCTGTAACAGTGCTGATGTGAGACCATTCCTCCTTTGAGGAACACTTCAGGCACTTTTTTCAAATGTCCTGTAATCGAGGATAATGTTTTCCATTGGCAGTAATTATCTCTGTTGTCTGACACTATGTGGTAGCTTAATACACTGACATCTGGTTTTCAGCTGTTCAGTGGAAGTTTCCTCTTTCTTGGCTTGCAGGTGCACAATAGGAACTGGTGTCAGTGGCCAGGGACTGACAGCTCAGTTCAAATACCTTCAGAGGTTCCTGCAGGGTTCATGGCAGGCATTCCTGGCTGAGAACGTGCAAGTCCTTATGTTTTCTTATACAAAAATTTTGCTTTCACACTATGTTTCTGCTTTGTCATCTGTGACTTCTCTACTCATGTTTGTTTCTGGTTGTTAAGTTTATAAATGAGCATATAAATGAGCAGAACAGTGACTTGTACTCTTTAGATACCTAGAAGTACCATCAGTCAGAAGAATGAGTTTGGCAATATAAATATTTGAGTACAATTGTTCTGGAACTTAAAGAAAATAATTTTTTTTTCTGTTTTGAAAACACAAATGTGTCTTACTGCAGTTGCTTCACTAAATGATCCCCTTCATTTTCCTAGTTTAAGACATACTGTTTTCATATGTTATGCAGTTCTGCCTTATACTTAGAAGGAAAAGAGAACCATATGTTGTGCTTTACTGGTAAATCCCAGGGATTGTCCGTGTGGTTGTAAGGAGTGTGTAGATAAGCCATGACGAAATGACTGCCTCTAACTAAACTACATCTACTACAAAAGACCTCCCGTAAGTAATTATATTAAGGTGAAGAGCTGTTTTGAAATTCCATGCTTTTTTAGATGCAATCTAGATTTCTTATGTATTCTTCCTTTTTTTCCCCCCCTAATGCTTGCTCTGTGAGCATTTTTCTTCAGGAAACATTAAGCTTGTTATTTCAGGAATATTGGAGGAGTCCTTGCAAGCTAAACATTGTTTTAAAAATTATCAATATGTTGGACTGGGAGAGTTTTATGGGAGACTGTATTTGGAGATGTTTAATCAAGAGTCCTAAACTTTCTCTTGTGCATTTAAAATGTATTTTATGAGAATGAAGACCTAACCTTTTAAATTTCTTTATTTGGTCATATACATCAAAAAGAAAAATAGTTTTAAATTAATATTTAGTTAAGGAAAAACATAGTTTTTAAAGTTGTATGCAAGATTCCCTAGACTAAGCAAACTGGGGTTTTGATCTGTCCCTCATAAATACTTGACTGCTCAAAATCTTTCCCCTCTGTTTAGGAGCTTTCAGTAGACCTTAATGGGCATACTGGTCAGTCCAATGGCCTCCTTGTATTGCCAGAAGCCTCCTTTCAACTGTCTAAAGATGAGAAAAGTGGGGCAAAGGGCAAATACGTAGTGATACTTTCTCATGTTACTTTTCTACTTTCATTTAATACCCCTTAGTCCTTCCCACTGAATTCATCTTGATTTGACAGATGACTTTTCCTCCTGAAAAACCTGTACCTGTTTATTCAGTGTCTGATTAACTTAAGGCCAGTTGGAACATCCTCTTGAGATACCAAAAAACAATTAAGATATGACTTAGGTGACTTCGGTTATTAAGGTGGGTTGGTCTAGCAGGCTGAAAGAATGAAAAAAGAAGTGTTCATTGAATACCTTGAAGCATCGGTCTTTTTCTGCCCATGTAACTCCTGAAACCAGACAGACGAATTGGAGAAAGTTCTGAACTGCAGTTGCAATGCAAGTTCCAAGAGTTGTACAGAGGTAAATTTAGAAGAGGAAACCATTCCTAATGCTGCTGGCATGGTTCCAGAAAAGAGAGAATCACTGATTGTGTGTAAGCATGAATAATTGTGGAAATATGTTAGTGTTCTGAGCCTTGGGAAATAGCCTATGTCTGTAGAGGGGCTTTTTTCAACAACTGCAGCAATCAAACATTCAATTACAATTTTCAGAATTACGCAGTATTGCAAAGCTTTTAGTGAACATGAGAACAACCAATATGCTTCATATTTTTTCTGCTTTGACTCACCTTAGTAAATGTACAAATTTTTATTATTTGGAGCTTTTTTTTTCCCTGTTAAATACAACATTTGAGTATGTTGCTTTTTTTATCCTTTCTATTTAATTTTTTGCTGGAGCTTTTTTCCAGAATTCTGGTTTGATTTGATTCGAATTTGAAGAGATGTTTCAGACTTGTTTTGACTACCTATCTTCCTTATTAATTTTTCATGTTCTTATCAATGAGCTGTGCTTAGTGTGATATAAAAAAGCCAGTTTGTTGAAAATGAAAGGGCTTTGACTTTAGGCTAAAGATGTTGATGGAGACTGTAGAGGTGTTAGGGATATTTTCCCATGTGCTCATTCAGAAATGGAATTTCCAGCATAAAATTAAAGAAAATGTTTAACATGTAAGCAAATTAATTGTCTTGCTCAGGTAATTACTACTTTGCACTACTTGATTACTGTGGGTCTCTGATTCTGTGCTCCTTTCTGTCTCAAAGTCCCTGAGTAGGTGAGCTGTACAAGCCAGATGGCATTTTCTGAAATTCATCTACTGGTGATGATGCACATCTGCAGGCTCTTCTCTGAGGCTGTGGATGCTAAATACTGATAGCAGGGCAACTGGGGCTGATAGTGCAGCAGTGTTGTTTACCTTGCATTCATTGATAGAATGATCCTTACACTTTCTTTACCTGTTCTAATTTCAAGTATGATTATTTTAGGAGTGCCTAGTATTGATTCTCCTCTGTAAGGATAACTTATTCTTACTATACTTTTTATGGATAACTTGTATAGTAAATAAAAAATGTCCCTGTTTGACTTGCATTTAAGAAGAGTTTTTTGATGACAGTATAGCTTTATTGCCCTGATTTCTCCTATTTTGAGACTGTGATGGGTGAATACAGTACAGTTATAACTGAAAATATTTTTGGCAGAACAATATGTATGAGATGCAGAGGGTGAAAACCATCTCATCTGCTGGTGTTAAACACAGCCACAAGGGAGAGTTAAGGAGTGTTTCTCTTTGCTCTTATCTGAAGACATAGGCTGATAATATCAAACTCAATATGATCTGCTTATATTGTTTCTTATCGAGAGTGCTATGGGAAACATAAGATTTGGAAGGAATGTGTGCATCAGTAATTCGCATTTCACCTCAGGGTTATTTAGGACCATGCAAAACACCACCAATGGATTGATAATTTACTTAAGGGGACAACAGAGACAGTGAATTGTTCTAATAGCGACAGGATTCTGAAATGTTGAGTCTGAGAGGAAGATTCAACTATTTATGTTCTAAAGTTATTCCTGTATCTTCACATTTGAAAAATGAAGTCAAATAAATAATTTGGTCCTTTCTGCAAATTAAATTTTCTTCAAAATTAATGTGACTATATAAGGAAAGAATTCAAGCATTTGGTAAAGTTTTTCTTATATTATACATTTGATTATTAATTGGCTACTTGCACTTTTAAAATAGCTCTCCACAACAAATTCCTTTCCTTGTATAAAGCAGCTGCTCAGGATTAATGTCAAGTCAATGTCTCAGGCTGCAGGAAGAGGATGGATGAGTAAAGCTAAACCTCAAATGTCAGTGAGCTCTTTATTTTTACAACAGAAAACTTTTGCAAGTGATCAAAACAGCTGTCATGTTAGGTGAAGAAGAGAGGCGATGACTTGAATACTATACTTCTTTGCCAGTGGCTTCTTTTTAAAAAAAATGGCACATTAACTGATTAGGAACTACTTGTTGTTGATTGCAATAGCAAGGATTGATCACTATCTACATTGTATGCCGAGCACCCTTTTCTGGTACTCAATCTGTCTCATTGAGACTCAGTTTTCTTCCTCTAGGCTGCCACATGCGAGACACATGCAAACAGTTCATTTGATAGCAAAAGAACACCTAGTGTGCCTATATTGGGGGTTATTATTATTGCCTGCTAATGAGATATTCAGGAATTCCACAGCATCCTGTCTTTGAGAAGGGAGAGAAAGGTACAATACTATAGGTAAGTCAACTTAAGTTCAGTTCCCATAAAAAGAAATGTTATCACAAATGACAAAAGTATTTGTAAAAATACCTGAAAGTCAAGATGATGAACAGTCAGAAGAAATTTGTCATGGGGAAATTGTACCAAGCTAGTTTAATTTCTGTCTGCCAGGACATTAGCAGGCCCTGTGAGAAGAGTCTGACATGCTCAACTTTGAGGTTCCTGTAAGCAGGCTGGTACAACTTAGTCTTGATGCGGCTACTGTAAGGTGGGTACTGGTCTGTTTTGTGGAAGTATTTGAAGTTAGATATCAATGCTTTTCTCTCAAAATGGGGAGCTCAGTACTGAGTAGGGATTGGCAGGAATTGATCCTGGGTCAGGTACTACTTAATATTTTCATTAATGATCTGGATGATGGACTAAAAACCTAATCACTGAATTTGCATTTGAGATAAAGTTTGAGGGCACAGAGGTTTTATTCTACAACAAGATTTAAATTGATAATTATCTTTGTAAATTTGGAAGCATTCTGAGTGGAGAGGCAAAAAGTAGAATACAAGTAACAGAGGTAATGGCAAGATCCCACATGTAGAATTTAGTAGATTTCTACTGCATAAATCCGATGATGGCAACAACTGGGCAAGTAACAGTTCTGTAGAAAAAGATCCTGCTGTTACACTGAGATTCAATGTGACTTGGCAGTGCTGCAGTTATAGGAAAGGGAGCAACTGTACAGGGTGCACAGTGAGGGTGAGGGCCTGTGTGACTTGTGAAGGGATTAGTCTGGTCTGTTCAGGGCTGTTATGGCCTTAGGATGTTATGTCCTGGTTGTCATATGGAAGGGAAGATGTGGACCAGCTGAAGAGAATTATTCACTGCAGTGAAGAATCAGAACTGCTTAGGAAACATGGCTGACAAGGAAAGACAATTGGAATGGGTTTTCTTTACTGAAACTTTTATGTCAGTCCTTTCTTTAGGCTGTTGCAAAACCAAAATAGATTTGTGTCTTGTGAATAAGATGTATAATGGCAGCTAAATGAAACTAGATACCTGGTAAATTAAGATAAAGGGAAATGGAATACATTTCCTGATATGGTGGAATATCTGTAGTTCTTGACGTTTCCAGCAATTTCTTATGTAGACTTGATACTGTCTTGGCACAGGAAGTGGTCTAGATGATGTCTTGAGTCCTTTCAAGTCTGAAGATTTCATGAAAACAGTTTTATTTACTTACTGATTTTATTGGTTCACATTTGGTTTCAATCTTCAGTGTGATTTTTGTCAGAAAAGCTGTTTCATATGAAATGTTTGATTCCTATGTATCTTGGGGCAAGAAACACCTGTAGTAATGATGATTTATAAGCAACTTAGCTCACCAGGTCAGTAAAAGTACATTTAAATTGGAGTGGTGTACGTGTATAGCTGCATGATGTATTGTACACCTGGGTAAGATCTGGGGTCCCTGCTAACATGAAATAAAGATGAACTGTCATGTTGGTCACTACTTTCAGAAAGTAAAATATTTACATTAAAAGATGGAAGTAGTGCAAATAAATTGAAAATGAAGGAAAAAAACATTACTTACAGCAATATGGAGAGGAAGTAGAGCTTCTTGATGTTTTATGGTCATAATCCTGTAATCTTGCTATATCTCAAACTGCTTCTGGGTGTCAAGATAACTCCTTTAGCCAAAAGGTGTTTACGACAGGGTAAATTACTTTAAAAATAACTATACAATCTGTCACTTGCACACTGAATAAAATAATGCATTGGAAGTTAATTAAGCCTGTGCACTATTTTGTCATTTTGATATATGTTAAAATTTTCCATTGAATTTGTAATAAAAGAGAAAGCAAATTAATATTTTTTGGTTCAGCATAGTTTCATTCCAATATTAACTGGAAAAGTGACAGTACCTTTATCATTTGCTATGGAGTCTGTAGTCTTTGTACACATTATCTCTAGGCTTAGACAAAAAAATTAACTTTCTATACTCCATTAAATACATCGGTGACAACTCAGAAGTTAGATTTTACAATAACATGCAGGATGTGGTGATGTTGTAAGAAGGTATTATTCATTTATCTTGGGAAAATCTGAGAACAAGTCTTGCCCAATAAAAAAATTACTTAAAAGAACCTCCAAACCCCCCACCCCAAAACATATCTCTCCCATTTACTTCATAGGTCAAGAGTTCCAGTTTTACTGTGAAACAGAAGGATTTCAGTAGATTTAATTTTTAAGTGGCTGAGTAATCGTCTGCAAAGGCAAATGCTTAAGAATTTCCCCTCAGAATCATTTCTGCGTTTGGGTTAGTCCTTAGGAAGAGATATTGTTCTCTACAGAAGTTGCTTTCACAATACTGTTGATGTGCTCAGAGATTATATCTTTGTGGGGTTTTTTCCTCCTTTTGGGGTGGGAGGAAGCAAATGTTTACACTTCAAAAAGTTATGACATACTTAGTGTCAGAACATTTGTATTGTAACAGTCTGGTATTTGCATATTGCTTGTTCTTTCAAATGAACCATGCTCATAGAATGCTGGTTTTATGCTATAATTGTTCAACGTGCACTTGCCTTTATCACAGAAGTTTTTAATTTTGCAGAAATTAATTATCTCCAGAAGATAATGTCTTCCTAAAAAAGCTTGAGATGGAGCAGATGAAACACCTTGAGAAAATGTTTCTTTCCTTCTGATTTGGAAGGAAGTATTTGAATGAAGTTCAGGGTCTGCATGCAAAAGCTGTCTAGAATTAGTTATAATGAGTCCCACTCCTAGGTGTCTCAGGCTGGGCATGTAGAAAAGGAGAAATGTGTACAGGGTGAGAAGGGAATTATTTTCAGCATTTCATGTAAGTAAATGAGTTAATAAAATATTAACTTGACTCCCTACTCTGATGCAGACTTAAACAGGTCCAAGAACCTCAGCAGGAGAACGAACATGATGGTAAGACAGCCTGACAGGACCTGTCACCCAGCAATAGGACACTTGGAGTTGTGTGTGAAAGGGCAAGGACAGCACTGATGTTGAAAGCCAATAGAACCAGCAATGCAGAAAAGTTCTTTGCTTCTCTATAACATCCATGGAACTTCCAATAATAGAGTAGAAATTTATCTTACAGAATAAGGACCCAACCAAGTCTTGGGGTAAGTTGTTCATTGTACTGGCTGAAGCTTTTTAGCCTAGATTGTCTGTTTGATTGTTTAAAATTTGAATGCCTTTCACTGAAGGAAGAAACCAGTTACATGTTTGGTAATCAGCCTGAAAAAAATGTTGGTTTTTCACTTTATTTGAAGGATGCTGCCTATAGAAGAATGTGGTAGTTTGGCTGTGCTACAAAGCAAATTCACAAGTGTGCTGAAAGAACTCAGGCTATTTGTGCATGTCTTCAGAAGAAAAATGTGGGTAGGGTTTAGATGAAAGCTCCTAACTAGTCCAGCTAGGAGAGAACTTGGCTAATAACACATCGTTTTTAAGGGGAAAAAGGGTTAAGTAAGTTTTTTTAAAAATACAATAGAACTGTGCATTCAGAGGATGAGTTCAAGCTTTTAGAATCAGGGAGCTCAATCTAAAGAAATAGAAAATTACTAGCTGTATTTTTGACAGACTACTCTCATGATTTCTATAAGCCATCAGCCCTGAAGCTCATTCAGATGGCAAGGTGTGCAATGGAATACATGAAATAAGTGACTGAACTGGCATCAAAGGAAAAATTATAATGAGCATAGGAAATTTGTGCTCATTTTTTCCCACTGTCAGGTAATATGTTGTTGGTGGTTAAGGAAACTACCGGAGGGAACAGAGACGAACAGAGCCTACTTTGTACACTAAGAGTGATGCAGGCTGCCTTTAAGGCTTGTCTGTGGTTCCAGAAGATCATCTTGAAGTGTGTTGGGCTGAAATAATGATTGTGTTTTATAGCTGTGAGGATATTAAGAAGAGGATAAGAGTATGTATTTCTGTCTTTGCCAAATGTTACATTCTCCTCAGGAAGGAGTGTATCTGGTATAAGTTAAAACACACATTTGGCCACTGTGATAGTTTTATCTGGGTCAGAATCTTGTGGCCTATAAGACCACGATGAGTTGTCTCTACAGTGACGTTACAGCACCGATTTACGTTCTTTTTTCAGTTGCGTTATTCACTCCTCAGTGAAAGCTTTTTTATTTCAGCACTTGTTTATCACTGTGATATTACAATAATCATCCCTGCACTGCGAACTGAATTAATTTTTCAACCACAAATGCATTGCTACAATGTTCCAAGCAATGATTTTTGTAATTAAACTCAGTTGCCAGTTTACTTTACTTTGCTTACATTATCTGGTTAGGCAATCATTGTCTGGAACGTAATAAAAAAATCTAAATTACTGTTCTTGTAAAAATAAACCAAACAATAATTAATATCTTATTTCTTCCTTAGGGATGTTCTTTGAACATTTCAGTGGAAAAAAGAGAAAACATAGAAATCAATAGAATATGGGAATCGTGTTGCCATATAGGAGTATTTGAACACGTTATTTCATTCAAAATGCTTAGAGAATGTTAAATAAATAAATAAAATGTAAAAACTAAAGTATTTCCTATGTCAGGAAGCCTTTAAGGCAGAAGTGTAATGAATCACGTGAGGAATATTTCTCAAGTGCAGTTCCTGTTCTTAGAATTGAATGAGCTGGACCTCTACAAAATTGTGGTATTAAATGCGTGTGCTTTTGTGTACGTGTGTGTGCGTGACTTTTTTATTCAGTCTACTGTAGACATGGCTAAACTAAATTAGCCTAACAAATGACCTGCAAACAGTGTACCAGCAGCATTCTTCACTGTACCCCACAGATTTCTGAAAGGTGGAGTAAATGCACAAAAGTGGGCCCACAGCAGGACTTGCTGCCACTGACTGATTGCCACAGGCTGCTGGCCGATGCTGAGGTAGTCGCTTTAAAGCTAATTCTGTGAGTAGCTGTAAGTCTAAACATTTTTCATAATGTCTATCACTTTGATTTCTGTTCCTAAATGAGGCTTTTAAATCCTTCACTATGCAAATAGTGACACCTCTGCAACCAAATTAAAATACAAAACCAAAACAGCTAACGCTTTTCTAAAGCAGCTCATGCTACTAGTGCTTCTATGTTTAGAACAGACTTCATAGATTAAATCAGGATTGAAGTTAGTGCTCTCTCTTGCTGGGTACTCTACCTATCTGTAAAGGAGTTCTAAATGTTCTGGGCCTCACTATGTCCCTCAAATAAATTTGCCTTCCCTCTGAGAGCAATGGCAAAACCCTGAAGACCAGCTTGGTACTGTTGAATGTCACTGTTCAGCTAGAATGAAAATATGCCTTTAAAATGCCCTTTTCTCCCCTCTTGACAAATATTTTTGGGCTTTTCTAATTGTTGTTGCTATTAACTTTTCAACGAAGTTAATATCTTTTCCTGAATTCCTGGAAAACTGTTAGTTTTTCTGTGAACAGCTATGGAAAATAATACAGTAAGTGGTTATTCAGTGTTAGCCACTACTTTTTAAAAAGTTGCAAAATGTATGTTCATTGCAAAACCCACTGAGCTTGGGCCTGAAGTGGGGTATGTGTATATTATATAAATATTTTTTTGTCCTGAAGTAAGCTGCTGGATCTCCTTTAGAACGTAAAAAACATACGGATATGGTTTAAGTTGCTGCCAACTATATTGAGACTGAGAAGAGCTGTGGAAAATCTAATTTTTCTGGAGTAGGTTAGACTTGGATGCACCAAATACTTGTTGCAAGGGGATTTTAAATGTTTAAGTATCTGACAGACACATTACATCAGAAAGGAAGAACTATAAATGATCAGAATGAATGCATGATCTATGAACTGTGTGGAATGAACCAGTAAAACTAGTGATGTCATTACTAGGAGAATGAATATAGATATAGAAAGCAAAATCTTGTAAACCCAGTTGTTCAAGGTCAGCAGTATGTTCATTTATATGGGAGGCCTACTACATATGAGACAGCTAAGGATGGCTTTAAACCAAAAGAATTGCACCAATGATTTTCAGTAACTTGGTTGTCTGTTTTCTTTTCTAATGGAAGGATGTAACACTTGTATGTCCAGAAAATATGTAATGAGTTTGCGGAAAGCAGTGTGATTGTAACTAATGGTGTACATGTACACTACCATGTTCACTGGCTCATGCTCTTCATGAGGCTGCAAATTTGCTTTAGGATGTGAAGCGTGATTATTCAAAACTGTTTACATTACTAGAAGGTTGTAGGAGCATGAGATTCAGAAGTATTAGTGTGGTTTTGCTTATGGCACCTAAAAATGTAAAAATGTGATTTCACATGTATTCTAGTTGAAACTATCAAATGAAGATACCTGAATTCTTAAAATGCAGTAGTAAAGTTTTCTGTAATTATACTTTCTGCTATATTAAAAGAGGACTTAATTAACATTAGCATAGAATAAATTTTTCTTAGGCAAGATAATTGAGAGTTTGTGTTTTCTGTCAGCTCCTGCATCTGATGTACTGTCTGTAGTCTGTACTGTATTGTACCTCATAACACCTGTACCTTGGATCATTTGGTAAAAGGGGCTCCAGGATGGGTCAGGCCTGAAGTGGTTTGCAAGTGAAGACATTCACAGGAGCTTATGCAGCTCCAGAGTTGATAGTGCTGTGTTTCGTTAGCCCAAATTGGAAATTTATCACCATCTTGGCAAGGGAAATTAAGTTGTGTGCGACTATAGTAATGTTCGGTTTCAGATCCCATTCTAGCCTGATTATAGCCTGTCTTTAGGCTTAGAAATAGTTGTTTGGGGTTTGTTGTTGATTTCATGGTGCTGAAGAATAACTTTTTTCCTTTTGTGGGACAGTTACAGTGATGAGCTTTGAAATGTGTACAGGTTTAGGCTGAGACTAAAGGTGTTCTAATGTCCAGTTTACTAGAGGGGAGAGGTATTAGCCTGAACAAATCTATTTCACGGGCTTGCTCTCAAACTCAACTCTGCCAATTGTCAGAAGAGTCTTATTGAGATTTGGATCCAGTTGATTTTAGGCCTGCCAGAACTTTTACTGCTTTTGCATATACAGAGATGATAAAAAAATGACCTTTTATTTCCCCCCAAAGTGGCTATGAGAAAAATCACATTAACAGAAATATAGGTTTAAAATGTGTGGGGTTTTTTTTTGTCAATGTGGTCTATTCTGCACACACTTCTAGAATAATATTTCACCTTTTTTTTTTTTTTCATTACTGCTTGTATGACATTAAAGCAGTCATAGATTACAGAAGAGATCCAAGGATTCAGCCTTTCCAAATTCGGTATATAAAAGAAAATACAATTTCTAATATAAAACTTGAATCTAAATTTCAAAGACCAGATGGTGGTCTGTAGAGCTGTCATAACATCAAAGAACAGAAGTTGATGTAGATGAATTATAGAACTGACTACAGACTGAAGGTTAGTGCCGAAAACCAATTTTATATTAAAATGTTCTTATGGGTTAATATATAAAATGAGAACAGTGTTTTTCTGTTTGACCTTAGAAGAAACTACAATACAAAAATTACTGTGGGTTAAATATTTTGTTTCATATACTTGTGTAATTCCATTATCTATAAGGGGGTAGAACAGGATGTGGGGTAAGCATTTCCAGGACCTATTTTTGCTTCTCCTTTGAGTTCCTTAGATCTTGCATGAGAGGTATTCTGTGCTTATTTCTTTCTTTCCTAGAATAAATGGGCAGGGATTAGAGGGAGATTTTGCTTTACTTTACCTACTGCACATTAACCAAGCAGCTGAGATATACTGCAAGTACAATGTGTATTGTGATTGCTGATAGTGATGAATTACTGCCTTTGTCCCGAGGGACAGGGCAGAGCCATCAGTTTGGGGAGGGTGGCTGAAGCGGTTTGAACAGAGTTGTGTACCTTCTCAGAATTGTGACAAAAAGCTTCTGTTTTCTGTAGAACTTCACAAATAAATGTTTTTCTTTTTAGATAGTAAAAGAAGGTTTTTTTCTTCTAGTTTTTGCTGTCTTAATGGCCTGAAAAGATCATCTGCACGTGTGCAGGATAGAGCAGATTTTTTTCCAGTGAACTCGTTATGACACTTTTCTTTGTAGAATTACGAATACTGGCAGTTATTTCTTTAGTGTCAATTAAAGTTCTTATAGTTGTTCCCAGCTTTGCTCTAATGCCATGTGTATATCTTTTAAGCAAAATCTGCTCTGTACTAAATGGCTTTGTTTAGAGTGTTTCTAATAGAACTGTCCCTGCCACATGTATCTGCTCGGTCTGTGTAATCTCTTGTAGAATGTTTTCTGGCATTGAACTAACAGTGTATGTTTAAGCAAACATACTTCAGTTTTTGCATTTCTGCTAGTAATTAATGTATAGCTTGGGGTATCCTCAGTTAATTATGGGGACAACAAAGTTTTAATGAGGTGTCTGCAATCAGACATTTGGTTGTGTATAATATTGGAAAAAAACCCCAAACAAACGTTTGCAGAAAAACTTGTGTGAAATTATGTGGGTATGGTGGAACATTTGTTTCCCTTTCTCAATTGCTCTATTTTAGGCCTAAATGTCGGATCCACTTGATGTTTCTGAGAACATTCCTGTTGAACTGGGCGGGAATAGTACTTGGATGAAGCTGTTTTGTCTTCCAAGGTATTTCCCTGGTTTTCTTTGTGTGCTACTTGAACAGACAGCATTGGATTTTGAGACTATTCTGGAGGATCTAGCCATGAAGGTAAATCTAAATAGTTCAGGGAAGCAGTATGTAGCCCTTCAATCACTTAAATCCTGTTTTGAAAGCACAGGCAAGGTTTTGGTATAATAATGTTGTCCTAGAACCAGTGCTCGGCACAAGGGGAGCATAATGCTTGGTCTGGTCACCCTGAAGTCAGTAAAAACCTTCCATTGCCTGCAAAGGATAGAGAGATAGGACAGTAACAATCTAGGACTTCATCCTTCTCTGGATCATCATGTCTGGTACGGGTATGTATGTACACTAAGACATATGTGTTTCTATATAGTCCTTATATACATATATGTAAAATGTTTACATGCATGTATGTGCCAAGGGAAAGAGAGATGTTCCTTAGTCTCACAAAATCAGTTAATTTATTAACAAAACACAGTGTATTCACACACAAGCCAGGAGAAACAGTGTCCTTCCCTAATCCTGCAGTATGTTATTGGTTTTCTCACCTCATGTGTGAGTGGAATTGAGGTTGTCACCTCATTGTGGTCAGTTCCACACCTTTTTCAGGGTAAACAGCATGCAAACTTGTATAAGCAGCATCTGAGCCAAGGCCCTTTTATAAACCAAACTTTAATTTGTTATTGTTCTGGCATCTATGAATGTGTGTGAGACCATGTGGGCTGGCTGTGGAAGGCACTATAAAAACTAACAGTGGAATGTTCATCTGGAGATGTTCTGTGTTATTTATGAAAACTTGGGGCCCAATCCTGCCACCTTCTTGCACGCTAACCATCCCACTAAGGTCAACCAGCGATTATACCTCTTTAAGGATAATTTCTGCACTTAAAACTTTATTGCATTTCATATATGGATGGAATTTTCAAACTTCAGAGGAACTGTCTGCTGGCATCCATTGGATGTTGAAATTTGTGCCTTTGGCATTAAATAAAAACAAAGTTGAAATGATTTTTTTTTGGGGGGGGGGGGAAGTATTTGTATTTAGTTTTCTAGCTTATAGGTGTTAGCTGTAAAGACCTTTCTAGAGAACACCTGCACTGTGGGATTTAACAGTAATGTCGAGGTGAGAAGAGGGTTGTCCAGTCCTAGGTAAAACATGGACTAGAAGTGGAAGAAGCGGAGTTCTCTGCTGAGCAATACAGGGTAGTAATTAACATTTGAAAACTGTAGGTAATTCAGGTATTGTTTTAAAGGTTTGTAATTTATGAGTAATGTAACCGTATTTATTCTGAAGACTAATTTGCGTCAACTAAATGTGATCATCAATTTAGAAAGCAGGGCAATTTGAACTTTAGGGATACTCCCGCATTTTCTGGCTTCATCTTTACACAAGCAGTCTAGAGAAATGGCTTTCACTACTTTACCAAGAAGTTGAGCTTTTTTAAAATTTTTAGGGCTCATGTGTCATGTGTTTGGTTTTTTTTCTCCTACTACTTAGGCATCATTCTTTCGTATTGTGGAACACATTGTACGTGGCCTAAGAACTGTAGCAATTATAGGTATAAAACAAAACTAATTTTAGTACATACATTGAGACATATGGTTAAAAATTCCATTGACAGCATGATAAATGTGCCTTACATTTGGCATAGCTTTAGCATACCACTTTTTATTCTTTTTCCATTACACTCTCTTACATAATAACAGGACTGTAATCTAAGACTTTGCAATGGAAAGTGTGAACGGATCACAACATGCAAAAGGATTGCCTACAGCCTAGAGTGTAACCTGTAATACTGCCTTTGAAGCTGCTGTGTTTATTTTGAGGCCTGGTCCAGGGGACAGTATGAGCAAGGTAAAAGAATCTTTGCAAAACTGCAGCCCCTGACAACTAAAGGTGCAAAATTCTCCCTGCCAGTTCTGAATCCTGGCTCCCCACATAGTATCCCATTGCATTTGGGGCCAAACAACACTTAAGACCAGTTCTCCGTGAGTATAAGACACATTTTGAAACAATTCAGATTTGGAGCTGATTTCAAAGCCATTTAGATTTCTAGAAGGAATTCATTAAAAAACCCCCACCAAACACAAACAACTAGTTTAAATGCTGAAGCCATTATTTATGTACATAGACTGCATATTGAAGTGTTTTTAGATTTGAACCAGTTCATCTCAAGCAGAATCAATTTGGTCAAGGTATCAAACACATAAGTACTTCATTGAACATGGCATTTTCCCCACCACTTGCTGCCTTGCCACTGTTTTATTCATAAATCATCTGAAAAGAGTTTTGCATATCACTGCTCATGATACAGCATTCCACTGGAGAGGCAGCAGTGAATGCAGCCCTCTGTGTTCCACGTCATGCATAACAGGCTGTAGCAAAGTAATTTTATGCACTTCTTTTCTCTTCCCTGAATAACCAAAAAATTTAAGTGCCCTTTCATAGTAGGGAGGATATTTGGGCCCGTCCCTGGGCCACTCCTTCTTGACAGTAAACATCCTATATGTAAATGAACAACAGCTTTTTTCTGGGATTTTTATTTCTGCAAAACTGTCCAGGACCTGGATATCTTAAACATCCTGAGAATCAGTAAACAATAAGCTTAACTTTGTGTTAATATACAACATCTATGTTTTTATGCAGAACTTCCTTTAAATATTGATGACCTTTAAGAATAAGGTACAGTTGGTCTGATGTCTTAGGTTTTCTGAGGTCATGATTCCTCAAGTGATCCCAGTGAGAAACCTCTCTCGGGTTTGGATGGAACCAGATCTGGGCAAATGGTGGCAGTGCCACCTTTGTGGCTCTCCCAGCTCTGACTCTGCAGAGCTCAGGGCAATGCTGCAAAGCCGTTTTCTGTGACCCCCATCTGCTTGCAGGTGGATTGGAAGATGTTTGGCCCTCTAACACTTTTAGTAAATCGTAGGAAACCATCTACCAACCATCAGTGGTTATTTTTTCCCCTCTTGGAATGGGTTTGTGTGCTGTTTGCAATGGAAGGAGCCTCATGACCTACACTGGGCCCTGCAGTTGCATCTTCTTAGCTTATTAAAAGAGGTATCCTTCTTTTCTGTTGCAGAAGGAGATGAAGCAAAACAAGTCACTTTTCATGTAGTCAGCCACAGTGCAGTTAAGAGGGGGAAATTACAAGCCATGATAATGTCAGCAGTCAATATTGTTTGTCTTTACAGAACCATAAACAAAATCATGGAAATAGTATCTAAAAGGTCTCGATGAGAGCTCTGGTAAATTTAAGCAATCTGCTACAAAGATGAATGGTATTTTCCTGTTGCACATTCTCCCTCTCTGAAACTATTTAAATCTAATTAACCTAATGTCAAACTCTCTGATTTCCCTCCAATGTTCTAACACAGGGCCCTAAACAATGTTGTTTTTTTTTTTTTTAATACCAACTTCTTTTAAAATATTTGTTTTTAGAATTTATCCTTTTATTTGCCTATATACCAAAATAAATTATTACCTCAGTTACATGGCTATGACACTGAATCAGATGGTACTGACAGAAGAAAAACAGTTTTTGTCTAATACAGAAAGCATGTGTATACAGGGGCTGTCCTGCCCTGGCTCAGCTTGGGTATTAGCAACTTTTGTTTTTGCCAGTCTTTCATTCCCTTCCACTGCATGGAATTTCACTTCAGTGAAGCCAGTAGGGATGTTATTAACTTCAGTAAGGAACAGTTGTAACTCACCATTACCTACAAAATATTAATTTTCTAGAGTTGTATAGGAATTCTCGGAATGTCTGCCTATGTTATCCTGCAATACTAACAGTGGGCTAACTTCCTTATCTGTATCCAAGGAATCATGAAACTTCCAGTGGATGTCCCTTGCTTCAGCATTTAGATCCCTAATACTAAATTGGTTTTGTATCTGTTACTCTTTTAGGAGTTTGATTTTTAAGGTTTGAAAGGAGAAAAAGGTTTAAAGTAAGAATAGTATAAAGACAGAAAATGAGTTTTCAAATTGTTCCATTTTCTTAAGCAAAATCTGGAAGTTGTGCGGCCTTCAGGCCAAATACTGTAAAGGACTACAAATGTGTAGTTAACTGACCTGGAAATCTTTCTTTAGCAGAACAAGCACAAAACAACTGCAGTTCTTGTTCACATTACTGCATACCTACATCACTCTTTTGAAGAAATCAGTAATTCTTAATTCACCGGTGATGAAAAAAACCCAACAAAACCCACAAACAAAAGATCCCCCAAGTATTAGATGTTGGAAACACAAAAGCCTGTAACAAAGATATATTCTAGTGGGGTTCCTATAGCTACACAATGTTAAGACAAAGCAATGTTTTAGTGAATATTTTTGGGACTACCTCCAGTTCTTTGAATGAAGAATAATAAATTGAAAAGATTTTTGAGCAGTAGCTTTTAGGATAGAAAATTTGTATGGGAATGCTTAAGTGGCATGTAACTATGCAGACAGCCTCTGTGTCAAACATATTTCCTTTTCAAGGGAGTGAAAGGTTGCCCTATTTTCCAGTTCATGTCAAGTGTATATGCTCATCAACTCAGTACTCTACGGAGGGGATCCTTGCTGTGAATTCCTGGAATAGCTCTGAGCAGCCCTCTGCACTACCCATATTTCGTGTGAGTGGCTGACAGTTGAGTAGAGGCATGTCAGCTGATCCACAGAATTAAAAATAAATCATTCAAATACTTCTATATTGCAAGAAGCACCTTATGCTGTGACTCACCATCTTTGGTATGCATTAATTTCTCAGCATTTGTACTCCATCAAACATTTAATTTCCAAGACACTGGTGTAAATTGGAATGACTTTTGAATGTATTGTTTCAAAATTTATTACTTTAAGATGTCCATTTTGCTATTGTTATGCGGCTTCTGTTAATTATCTAAGTGATTTGGTTTACGTATTTGGCTCAAGAGGGTTTGACTCTGTTCTGGAAGTTGTGTCCGGACATCTGAAGCCCAGGGACTGGCATCCATGGATGTTAATCAATCTGAGGGTGTCGTCAATCTATCTTTGATGTTATTTGTTTAATTGTTGTAGGTACTAATCAGTAGTGTTAGCATCTGATCAGTTTGGCAGGGATTTTACTGGTCAGGTATTGGCAGCAGGACATGTTTCTCCTGTGAAAGTACAGTTGCATTTAAAGTGCAAAATTTTGCACTGGGAAGATGGACTACTGGTGTAACGAGTCAGTTCAGCTCTCCTACATGACCTTTCTAAGAGATAACTAATAGCATTTGATTCCTTGTGATTTTATTTGGGTTTCCGGGATGGTACTGCCTTTAGGTATTTGAGCTGTCCTTTAAAAGTTTTAACTGCATTTGATCATTTCTGAATAAAGTATTTACTCCATCAAAACCTTTTAAGGCTTCCACAAGGGCTCAGGATTAGGTTCTTCCTGGGATGGTCTCTCAAAAGGTGTCGTACTAGATCTGCTTCTGCTCGGCAGGACTCAGCATAAAGGACTTCTTTGTTCTCACCTGCCTTAATACAGTGCAGTCAAAGGCAATTGAAACTTGTAGGTAAATGTATTATGTACGTCTAAGTTTGGCCTTGGATTTTTCATCTATTTTTGGCAAATGGTTGATCTATTATTTTAAGCATTTAAAAATGCATTAATTCGCATCTCAGCTCAGAAGGACACTCGCTGTTTTTTAAAGGACCTTAAAACAGTCTGTTTCTCTGTTCTGGGACAGATCTCTGCCTGCTGATACCCATTCCAGCATATCCATCAGGATTCATAGCTGAGGAGAGCCATAGTGAAGGAAAACATTTGCACAACTGGGCAAATAATGCCCAGCATCCTTTGCTATCGAAGTTTGGGTTAAGGTCTGTGTCCTGTGGAATACAAAACTGCCTCTAGTCATGTTTTGTTTAACTTATTTTTTTCTAACTTTTCTGTCTTGTTTTCTACATCTGGCACCTTTTGTACAGATGACCACCTGCTCTTATAGTCCAAACCAGCTGTTTCACTACATTGTATTGTTGAGAAAAGATTTTATTTTTTTTACTTCTCTGAAGTACTTACAATTTTTAGCCTCTGATGCCTTTTAAAGTTCAAGTGCTTTTGAAGATAAGGCATATTGCAGACACAGCATGTGATGGAGTAAGTGAACATAGAATGCACTTTACTATCTGTTTGATCTCTCTAGATGCTGATAATTGGTGGTGGCGTTGCTGGGCTGACTGCAGCGGTAGCTGCCAAAGCAATGGGAGTTACTGTCAGGGGATTTGATAGCAGGTAAGGTAAGAAAATTGGCTTAGAATCTGGAATATTGCTTAATGCTTTAGAAAATCTTTTGGTCAAAGTTCTGCTTTGCTTTGCACCAAAGCAAACCAATCTGTCATTCAAAACCAATCTGCCAGGTTTCTCTGTGTCATGGGACTAGTGGAGTTTTTACTTAATTCATTGCTAATTAACACAAACTTCAACTGATTGAGTATTCAGAAAAAAAGAACATAATTTTTAAAAAGCACTGAAACATGCTGCCTCTTTACTTCTCAGGCCCAATTTAAGTGAAACATCATTTCCCCCCCCCTTCCTTCCTAAGCTCAACTTTCCTTGTTTTCCCAGCATGTTACACCCAGTCCATCCCAATTCCTTGGAGTGTAGGGCTGTGTGCATGCTCACACGTGAACTCATTAAACACTCTGTGCCTGGTATTATTTCCTGAACAGTGTGAAGAAGTGGTATTGATACTAGTACAGGTCTTTTCCAGGGAAGATTCTGCTTGTAACTGCTGGAAAGCCCGAAGATGTGTCTCTGTTAGCACAAAATGCTTAGTGAAATATGCATTACTAAAAACTATTAATGAGTAAAGGTTTAAGATTAGGTTTTGGTTTTTATTCAGAGATTTAGAGTATTTACATTTCCTTGTTAGTTATTTCCTACTAATTTTGAATTCAGGCTCAAAGTAATTAGTATGTTACTTTACTTCTGAAAGCACCCATGTGTATTATATATCTCCATATTTACCATCTCTGCTTCTTGTAAGAGTCATTCAACTTGTTTGGTTTGCTGTCTTAAACACAAAAATGGGGAAGAAAGCTTCGGTTCTAATCCCTGCGAGTGCAATGGAGTCAATGAATCAGTAATTATGTGGAGCTGAGGCTGTGGAGGTAAAATAGAAATGCCTCATCCTGCATGATTTGCTATTTGTGAGGTGTCTATTACACATCAGCATTTAGAAATAACTGATGTGCAGGGAAAATGCAAATAACTCTCTAACAAATGAAAAGTAACTAGTGTTACAGTAATAAAGATTGTCTTTCTTTGAAACCACTGCAAGTCTGTCATGGAATTCTTAACAGTGTGTTGTGGGATAATAAAGCAAAGTCTTTCATAAGTAATAAAACTACAAATTGGAATATTATTCAGACACCATTCGATTTTCGAATGGTTTTTGCATTGTGACTTTCATAAGCATGGTAACATCACTCTTAACAATATCCAGAAATGCTTAAAAATGGATCCCTAGAGTTTTATTAACAAGGTTTTTGAGTGTCTAGTTCCAAATAAAGGAAAAAAAAATCAATTCATAGATTTGTTTCATTTCACTATTTTAAAACAGTGACACAGAACACTTTTTAATATAAATGGTAGATTTTAAGGGGTTGCCATTAAAATTACTGTACTTTCTAGATGAAGACTAAGTTCCAGTGTGATTTGGAAAATTCATGCAGTATCTAATGGTAAGATGATATAAAGGTACAATTATATTCTGTGACCAGAGCGAATTTTAAGAGTGTTGTCTAAACATTGAGTTTTACCAGTTACTTTTTGGTTTTGCTTTCTGGGCTTTTTTTGTCTGTCTCTTTTTCAGAACAATGCAGTCCTAAGTGGTGATACATTTCAGAAGATGGGAGACCATTTTCAAAATGCACGAAGATGTAATCAACCTTAAAAATTTTCTTTCGTTATCTCTTCAGGGATCATATTCCAATTTATTCGTTATGTTTTTCTTTTTGAATTGAATATCACGGGTTTTATGTAATGATCTCGTTCTAGCAGTTAAGACTCAATGACAGTAATAATGATAATATCGCATTTCCCCCATTTCTGGTACTGTCATTTGTTTTCCTTTGTAAACACTAATTAGCTGAAACAACTGAAAATGCTATCATTTGTGTACTTGAGAATTTCCCTGAGAAGGACGTGTCTCCTCAGGAACCAGCTATGGGCTATGAAGTAGAATACTTCCAGCCCTCTCCGTCCTCCAGGTAGCAGAGAGATGCAATGGCCTGCTCTGAAAAGCTGGGTGAAAAGAACAGTTCAGCTACAGGTATTTAAATTTTACATTGTATTGACTGTCGTGTTGTGACTTACCCTGTGTTATGTGTGTGGAAGCCAACGCAGGGTAAACTGGCAAGTGTCATATCCAGATGGCTGTCCTGGGAAAGAAACACTCATTTAGGGTACAGCGTTCAAGCACAGAGTTCAGTGTAAGTTGTTTTCAGAGCATAGCATTAGAATTCTTTTGGGGGTCTTTCATATTGTGCTTTCATTACAGGCATAATATTAATCCAGATGTACTTGCAAAGAATTTAAGTTTTGAAGGTATCTCTATCTTATTCCTTGTGGTTGTCTGGAGTGCAATTAATCTGTGAAACACATTGTGCAATGTGATTCTTATCAGACAATCATGAGGTGTTTTCGAATTTGAAGAAGTACTTGATTTCTTATTCTCAAAAATAAGCACCATATGGTTTTGTAACCAGTTCCCTGACTGGCCTCCCAGCTCATTTAATCTCTGGCTTCCTGACAAAATTGCTGACTTTCTTTGGTCATGCATCAGAGTAAACTATTAGTTTTACACAGAATCCTTAATTTGTAAAAGAAAGCTTTAGTAACTCATGTCTGTAGTAATATGCAAATTTGATTTACTAGCACATATAAAGCAGGCGCCCGATCTGTGGAGAACATGTGAAAAGTTTCCAATACATGAAAGCTTTGACAACTATTTATTTTGCTTTCTCATCAGGGTGTGGTGAACACTGGTTACAAGGACTTGCCAAGCAGAATGGCTACTCAAGCCAGTAGCCTTTTTTCCAACAACATCTTGAAATTATTAAAGCTGTTTCTCCTGAGAAAGAATATTTTCAGTTTGAACAAAAGGGTGATTTAGATTATGGGACTATTGATCATGTCAGTAGATGAATTTTGATAATAAAGGTGAGTTTCAACACTACTTAAACATTTTTGATAAAAACATACAAAATGTGTTGTATGAAAGCTGTGACCTTCTTAGTGAGTTTAGTCATTCTGAGGAAGCATTATCATTCCATGTCTGCGTGATAATGTGGGAAAGGGAATTTCTTGCTTGTTTCAAGCAGTGAAATATGAGGCAAAATGATTTATAAAAATTTCAGTACTCTAAAATTACTGCCATGCTTTAAGCTCATGTTCTCAAAGACTGTGTTTTGAGAAGCAACCCATCTCCTGACCTACTGAGCTGTGCCTGAGGCCATAGAATTGCAAGTGCTAGAGGGTTTATGAACTTAAGCGTATTGAACAAAGGTGCTGACGAGCAGGAATAGGTGAGCTGTGTGGGATATGCAAGAGGACTTCACTGGAGCGAGGACTTCAAAGGCCAAGTGGTCTGATGATGCTTAGTCCATCTTTGTGCCAAGGTCAGGAGAAGTAGAGCATTGCTGCTTACAAACATAGTGGTTTTCTGGAGAAACAAGTAGGGGCTTGGCCTCAGAACATCAAATGGATTTCAGCCCTGAGATGGCATCATTTGGTTCTGTCCTGCATAGTCTCTGCTGTAAGAGCAGCAGCCCTCATGTCTTCCTACATCCTTGGGCCCCTTATCTGAGAGGAGACAAGGAACTAGATGGAAAGTAACATCAGGAGGCAGCCTTCACAACTATTACTTGTGTGCTGGCTGCAATTTTCTGTATGCAAGATGTTTCTTGAGATACACTGATTCTTTTTCAGTCAAGTTTATTTTGGATGTAGTTAAGAAGAAAAAATAATTTTTGTAGCCATGGTGAATTGGAGATTGACAGGAATCCATATTTGCCTGCAGGTAGCATTAAATCAAAGTACTGTCATGCTAAACATTTACATATTGGCAGACTGGAATTACTTTATGGCTAAGGAAGTTTTTGTAAAGAGAAGCATATTCATGTTCAGGTTTTAAGAAACATAGTCTAGGGTGTAGGTGGATTCTTGCATAATGTTTGTTTTCTGTTCCTTTTTTTGGTATCTGTTTTGGGGTTTTTGTTGTTGGTTTTTTGGTTTTTTTTTTTTTTTTTTTTGATTGTTCTCCCCCTTCAGTGTATTACAGCTAAAATATATCAAGCTGAATTTGGTTTAGCTGGAACACAGAGATGTTTCTTACAACTGACCACATTCAGTGGGTGGTGCTATTTTACAGAACAAGTGTTACCGTAATCAGTATAAGGTGTAAAGTCCAAATCCCTGTTTATCTACTCACGTGAGTTATCCTACTGATTTCAGAAGGACAAATGAGTGACCATGACAGAATCTGGTGGAAACAGCCAGCTCATAATATGAAGAAAGGCAAGATACAATAGGGATCCATTGTAATGATTGTTTTGTCCTGCAACAGGAAGGTGTAAAGTATTATTGAAATAGCTTTTTCCAGGAGCTTCACCTTTTCTATTAAAAAACCCAAACCAACAAACACAAGAGTCATATCCTTATAACCTAGGAAAATTATGACCATAACTGGAATTTATATAAAAGTTACAAAATAATTTATTTATCTATATTTCTTGTTGCCAGTTTAGTGTTTAAATGATGAGCCATGCTGGGAATAATTATGCAAAAGGAAAGCGAGTCCCTGAAGAGTAGTGTGGATTAACATTGAAAAGGAGCAGACAGCAGTAAATCAGGGTTTCTAACACATCATGTTGCTTTTCAGTTAAATGAAAGGCTCAAAATTCAACTTCTCAGGGTCCTTGGTGAATCAGTGTATGCCTTTTCTTACCAAGAAGTTTATTCTGATGCTATCATGTGTGAAATAAAGAGCTAATATAGTACACGTTAAGGACCCAGTCAAGGGCCAATTCAAACTAACCTAGGCCGCTCTCAAAAGCTTTTGGATCAGGGCCTGTGGATGCTGCATAACTCCAGATGTCATTGTCTGTGTTGAAATATATGTATGAAATGGAAAAATGAATCATGTAGCAAGGTTTTGATATGTTGAATAATATTTTTCTTATAAACAAGATTGTTATGCTCCTTGCATTAAAAAATATAGAATGAAAAAAGAATAATGCAAATGATAACAGACAAGGGTGTGTATAGAAGAGCTCTTCGAGGGTTTAGTAATTTCAAGGCTCCTCTTCAAGGAGAAATATCCTATTAGTTCAAGGAAAGCCAATTTTGGCAGTAGGGAAAGTTGCTTTTAAAGGAACTAAGCAGAGAAGGAAATCTGTTTCACTCATTCCTTAACCAAACTTTGTACAGCATCTGAGAGAACTCCTGTCCTGTCTCCTCCTACGGTCATGGACTTAGTGTTTTGTCCAAAGTATCAACCTTGTTTGAAGGTCTATTGTCCTTGATAAACAGTGGGCAATTTGCATGCAAGTTTTAAAGTTTTTGTTAAAAACTTCCTAAAATGTCAGGGCAACTGAAAATTAAACTCCTGTGATTTCTAAGAGTGACATTGTAATATCTTGCTATTTGGGCTTTGTCTTGAAATCAATTCTGTGCGTTGACTTGCTCAGAGTTTACTTGGGCATATTTAACAAAATGTTGAGCAAGTGATGACAAAATATGTCTCCGAGTAGAATATCGTATTATCTTGGATTAATGAAATGATCTAGTCTTTTCCTAAAGAGGGAAAAACATTTTCTTAAACCACTAACACATATGGTCAAAGAGACTAGTACTGGAAGCAATAATATTTTCTCCCAAGGAAGTATTGTTGAACTCTTTGTGTGGTCTGCATCTTTAACAATGTTCAGATGCTCCACTGTGGTCTGTATTTCTACTAATGTAGTAAAGGTTGTGAGAAGTCGCTGGGGAACTTATGACATATTTAATTTTGGGTTTTTTTGATGAACCATTTCTCCATATTTGCCCAAGTGGAATATTTTTTTATTTCAGAAATTGAGTTTGGCAGTCCCATGTGCATCTGCCGGATCCTGGGGGTACCCACTTCATTCTCAGGTTGACCAAGAGTCTATTATTCCAAAATTTGTTTTCTGGCAAAAACAATGTATACAAGTTATGAATGCAAAAGCATGTGCAGGAAATGTCTTCTGCTGCCATGGGTGTCAGTGACACAACTTCAGTGCAAGTAGGGCTTGGGTTCTGTGCCAGTTTTTATTTTATGACTAATAAAGAAAAGTGCTTTTTTACTCTTCTGAGTTCATTGTTTTGTTTTTTTTTTTTATAGATTTGGCAGGTATTTTAGGACTGATGCTTGTTTCTCCCACTCCTTTTTTTAGTCAAATAGTGACCGGACTTGTTTTTGCTTGCAGTAGTGGTTATCACAGTGCCCAGGGGAGTCACACCTGGCCTCCATTTGCCTCTCATATCAGGAATTGTATTTATTATTGCCAAGTGTTCTGTCTGCTGCCTTCTTCTCTCCTATGCTTCATTATGTCAGATTTGCGTTCAATTTTATTAGGAGGGACCTACAGTAAACCAAAACATCATTAATGGCTTAGCCAAAGTGAGTTACAAATGAGATTAGAATTTATGAGTTCCTGCCTTAAAACTTTTACTCCAGCCACTAAACAATGCTGTTTTCATATTTAGTTCAAGTTGATGGTGCATCTTCATGAACAGAAACTTTACTGGCAGTCAAAGGATTGTAAAATGATCATATAGGAAAGCCAACATAAGCATCAACTTCATATTTATACTCATTGTCTCTACAGTAAATACGCATATTTTTGTGAGTGATAAGATGACCAAAGAAGAAAATGTTTGTCAGAATTAATGGGAATAGTGAGAACTAATGAGAAATGTTGAGCCCGGTATTTATCCTTTGCTTTTTCCTCTGCACAGGACCAGCTTCTTTCTGCATGGTCAGCCCAGAAGGGAAGATATCTCCAAAAAAAGGGAATGTTTCTTCAGCTGATGAAACTACAAGGTAAATGGTACATTTGGGGGTGGGATTGTTGTGCTGATCAGGACTCCACAGTTATTTGTCTGTCATTTCAGTGGACGTAGCAGATGTTATAAACTATGGTTCCTGAGTCAATCTGGTCAACCAGTGATGTGATAAAGGTGGAAAAGAGACCCGGAATCACAATTGAATTTTTGCAGTGATTAAAGATAGGAGCCTTCATGCACGAGTTTCCCTAAAATACTCCCCAAAACCACATGGAGAGAAACTCTACAGCAATGGAAAAGAAAGTTTTGGTAGGTTTTTTTGTTTATTTGCGTTGGTTTGGGGTTTTTTTGGTTGGTAGGTGTTTTTTGGCTTTTAGGAGCTAAGAAACCCATGGAACACGTGGAGCTTACAGCCGAAGGATGGGTTCTGTTTAATGGAAGATGAAAGGCTATTATTGGCACGTATTAAAAAGATTATAGGGTAGTTTTCAAAACACAAGCCCAGAAAAAGCAAATAGATTAGATAGCCACATAATCCAGTTCTGTAACTCTCAAGAAAAAACAAAAGTAGAATTTGTTCAATAGCCAAGTAACCCAGAACCAGAAGGATGGTCTTGGCTAGCAAAGCCAGGCATGTGAGCAAGAAAAGAGCCCAATCCTGCCTCACATACTAATGGGGTATGTGCAGAATCAGGCCCTCTTGAACAGCAGTTCTCTAGGAAAGCCATTCACTTATATGGGCAAATATTTGTCATCCTTCTTCATTACATCGTGGAATCTGCTATCCCCAGGGCCAGGGAAACAGTTTTATAGCCTTTTTGTTTTCTACTGTCCTTATTTGAACATATTCCTTTGACCATGCTGTTTCATTCAAGAGAAAACAGCTCTGCATTTTCTCTTCCATAACATTGTCAGTTACAAAAGCAGCAACCCATTCATCAAAGAATTTAATTCATTTGCGGAGGTATCAATCTGGTTAATTTAGAGTTTAAGTATCTCAGGGGAGAGAACATATTTACTTTTATTTGCTTTTTTAAAAATCTCCCTTAAGATGCATTTATTTGCTAATTTTAAATCCACATCCAGATGCATGTGTTGGTCAACACTTATTAATACTGAGATCTTTCTTATTAGAGGTAGAACCTTACTGGCATTCATCTTTACTGCAGACAAAGAAAGTATTTTGGGAAGAAAATGAGCTGATAGTAATGAGACCTGAACTGGTTCTCACCAGCCCTTAAAGATTCCGGTATCCTAGAAAGTTGTTCTGCACTTGCTCTGGAAGAAATAAGGTCTTGGATTAAATGAATTCTTTAAAGTCTTTCAAATGGTACCATCACTGGGGAGAAATCTGATGGATGTCTGGGAACTTCTGAGAAGGTTGCATGTCAAAACCTTTTGTTGTTTCACAGGTAATTTTGCAATGGAACCCCACTCGCTGAAATTGTATTGTATTACCGTAATAATAGAGTAGCTTGTGCAACAAAAAAATAAAGTAGAAAATTTTCCATGTGCACTATAATACATGGAAGGAATGGATCAATAAAATCTTAAAAGCAATAAATGTTTCGAAGACATTAATGGAAACAGTAGCAGGCATTTTCAGTTTTTATTCTGCCTGCAAATAAAGGAGACTAATGTTACACTTAGATTTTGACCTCTTTCACTGAGGATCAGGTTAATAATTAGATTAACACCGGAACAAAATATGCATTATTGATCCTTAAAGATAAGATTTAAAATTACTGAAGCTAATTTTTTTCAGTTGTCTTACAAATGAGGACTTCAGAATTGTTCTGGGAAATTTGTTGCATCGTTGAGACAGGCCATGGTAAAACCTGTCAATATATTCATACAGTTATTTGTTTAACCCCAAAGCTCCTCAGGATACAATACCTATAAACTTGCTCCATCTCAGGATTATTAATATCCTTATGTGACAGTTTCCCTTGTCAGACTGAAGCCTTTGGACTTAGACTCCCTAAAACCCCATAAATATTTCTTGGAGCTACCAGCCCACAGATGGTCTTTGGCCTTTCCAATTGTTCCAAGCATGTTGTTGAACAGCAATATCTGTCTGTTACGATTTGAGCATTGTGGACTTTTACAACTATATGGTTTTGGATCATACTTTTCAACCCATTTGGTGATGTAGGTTAAAAGACAGGTTATTATTTAAAATTAAATCACCATTTGCTCTTTAAATATCAGAAGAATGACTGCATGTTTACTAAAGGAAGTCATGCAGGAATTTTTTTATATCAAAATATCTAAACTCAAAATGTGAGAGAATCAGGACTTCATATTTACCTTGATAAAATATTCTTCATGGGTAAAAATATTATATAATGACCAAACCATTTTTTAAATGTGCACAGTGCAGGGAAAATCTAGCAAAGGTAGGTGGTTTTTCGGTCTTTCAGCTTGAACTGATATACTAAGTATTTTTCTATTAGGATAGAGTATTAAGAAATATGCCTGAAAACAATAAAGGCTGAGGCAGTAACTGAGGCATTGTAGACTAATATTAGAAAACAATACATCAGCGCTGATGATAATTGAAAACATGTACTCAAATATATGTTAATGGATCCTGGAACTGAGTTGCTGGGATGCTAATTAGTTTCATAGTTGCTTGGTGGATTGGTGTTTAAAGAAACACAGAAAACAGAAAATGTGAAGAGAGGAATGTGCAGAAGTCTGATAATTAGGAATGGATATTCACTTGCATTAATAAAGAAAGAAGGAATCTTTCCCATCTTTAAAGATAAACTACTTATTTTCAGTCCTCCTGGATATTTTATAGTTCGAAGTGCAGCTATACTAAGTTTGGTTTTTTTTTTTCCCCCCTTTGGTTTTTGGGTGGATTTTTTTGCTTTTTTTCACCGAATGTATTTCAGCTCTTTTGTGTGCTGTGCAGAAGTGTTGGCTGAAAGCACTCCTGGATTTTGGAATGGCCCTGGAATGGTTGGGGTGTCCAAGGTTTAGAAGCAGAGAAATCCTCCCCAGAATGCTCTGGGTGGCACAACAGGCGCGTGCACTTCTTACAAGGTGTATATGCTCAATCCACGGCATCCTTGTTATTAGTTTACTGTTCTTTCAGAAGATGGAAAAATATATTATGAAAACATGAATTCCTAAAGGTGGCACCCTTAACTAAGGGGGGAGTATAAGTGAGGGTGAAAGATCTTAATTGCTCATAAAAATCTTAAGTTTTGCTGAAATCAAATGTTCTGAAGTGAAAAACTGGTGTTTCAAAAAGCACAGAACTAGTTAGATGTTTTTGGGACTTCCCACTTGTTTTCTCAACTGAAGCAATTTTCTTGTTATGAATCTACCAACTGCCTCAGTTGATCTGAATTAGAATCAATTTGTGGGGAAAGAAATGTTTGAAAACTTTAATTTAGTTTTCAAGCTGATTTGTTAAGAAGGATTTTGTATCCCATAGAAATTTTCAAAGGTTGAGGCTGAAACTCTGTAAGAGAGAAGAGAGGAAGGCACTAACTACCCTTTTGCCAGTTTGTCACTTAGATTGTGGCAGTCTCCTAATGCTTCCAGAGCTGTTTGCCCTGCCTTCATTCTCTGCAGGCAAAACGTGCTTGGAAACTCTGGCAAGGACATCCACACAGTTCTCTCCCATACATGAGAAACAGTGGCTTCAAAGGAGCTGTTCTGGCTCTGTTTCTTACAAGTTGTCATCTCAAAATGTTCTAGCAGTGTATTTTTGGAAAAGACTTAAATTAGGTTAAAATTTCCTATAACTATTATATTTCTAATTCATTGTATGAGAAGGAAAACAACATAAGTAAACAGTCCTTTCTTGCTCAATGGTCTGTTTATGCTATGAGTATGAAACACAATGTAATATTTCATTTTGGATCGAAATAATTTAATTTTGCAGGTCTTACCATTGTAAAATGAATTGAAATGTCTGACCTTCCTCAGTTCGTAGCTGCATTTCACAGTCTGGTTGGTTTGGCAGCAGCAGCTCTTACACACAGTGCCGAGTCTGTGATTCAATATCCACACCTCGCTGTTGACCCTTCTGCCAAGGCTCTCTAAGGGGTGGCACGTCTGGGCACTGCATTGGGGTGGAACCTTCAGTGCTTCTTCAGTGACTTGTGAAAAATTGCTGGGTACTCTTTACTATGGTCTGTCATAGGAAATTTGGGATGCAGCACACTAGAGGGAGGGAAGTAGTCTTATACAACTTAGCTTAACTAATCTGGTAGGACTAGACATGAGGTTAGACATTTTGGCTTTTGTGTTGTTTAGGAGAGATGCTGATGTTGACCTGAGGACTTTTTTTTCCCCTGGATTTTCTAAAGAGTGTTTAACTGAGAATATGACCTAGATTCCATCAAGTTTTATTCTTAAGAGACTCATGCAAACAACTATTGACTTGAGGAAGAGATCTTTTAGGTCCCTAAGTACCAATTATTTCCTACTGTGAAGTTTTACACTATTGAAGCTTTGTGTTATGAATAATTACTGTCCTATTTGCTATTACAAAGCAATTATATCAAACTGCTTTTGTTTTCTCATAATTAACAAGGCTGAAGTAGAAGTCATGGAGCATGGCAGGAGCTGGAACACTTCCATTTCTGAGAATTCCTTAAAAAAAAAAAAAAGCTAAGTTTGTCTTTTATCTGAAATGGGTGGATCTTCCTTTCAGCTAAACTAATTACCAAGATGACAAGTATCTTTGGCAGTTTTATTCTGTATCTGTAGCTGTTTTATCTTCTAGTGCTTTAGCATTAAGAATACTTGTAGTGCTACAGTCACTACAGTACTAGGGCAGCTGTGCTTGCTTCCAGGTTTGCCCAGCTTGGCACCGTTTCTTCCCCAGACACCACTAGTTGGCTTGTTTGGCTCGCTGGCAGCATCCATGGCTAGTAGGATGAATTCTTGCATTGGAGTGCAACTACACCCCTGGATTAGTATGCAGTCCTGGTATTAAAGGGCTCTCCTCAATTATGGTAATAGTCTCAAGAGAGCAATCCTTGAACTGTTTCATTGCAAATAAATGTAAGTTTTTTGCACGCACATCCAGCTGAATGCCAGCCATAGCGCAGTCTCGCGTGTTAACTGAAAAAATTGGCATAAATTATAAGGAATCAACAAAGCTCTCTGCAGAATGTTTATCTAGCCTTATAGAAATTCCTTAACAAGTCTGCAAGACCCTGTAGCATCCCACAAACCACACTGCAGAGATCCAAAACCTTCTAGCCAGCAGCAGTGCTGTAAAATAAGCTGTGGATGTTTATCTAGTCAGATGTATATGTAATCCCAGCCATTGCTCTAACTGTGGACTAGTTCTGGAAAGAAATAAGAGTAAGGGTTTTGTCCTGCAAAACAACAAATTATTTCAGCTCGTATTATGCCTGTAAAATCTTTCAGCAAAAATTCTAAAGGCATATTTGCTTACATGACCAAACCAAATAATGATCGTAGGTAACAATCTTCTGCTAACTGAATGATTGAATGAACTTTTATTTGCTTTTGTATCACTTAGTAGATATTTTTTGAATCATATCATTTCTTGAAATATGAATTTAATTTTTCTTTCCCTTACATGGTGCATACTAGATTGCAGGGACTGACAGCTGTAGGTGGAGCAGATATGCCTGTTACTCAAATGCCAAGCAGTTACTCTAGCCTTGTGTGCAGAAGGTTTTCTTCTTGGCAACAGCCCTGACAATTGTGGGTGTTTTGACTGGTTCCTCTGGATGGAACTGTCCTGTCATGCACTGTGTGTGTGGTAAGGAAATGCCACTTAGTTTTTCCCCTTTTTGGTGTAAAACGACTAAGGCATCTACTTTGGAAACTTTTACAAGTAAGATATTACAGGAGGTTGGATAGATATTACAGGAGGTTGGATGACTGGACTGGCTACCTGACAGAATTTTGCTCATAATGGTAGTAAGTATGAAAAGTTATGACAACTGGATAGATGTCTGGTGGGTTTTCTAGATTAGAATTTGGCAAACTCCTAAAGTGCCAAGGAGAGCAAAGAAATCAAAATATGTCTGGGTTGCATGATGTGTGACACTGCAGCAATACCCAGCCAACTCAGGGATTGCAAGCAACATATATGTGCTAGGAGAGCCTTTCCTGACGTTGACCCTGCTTTTTAATAACTCCTTTACTCGTAGCTTAAGCACTTCCCTGAACAGTGTGGATGTTCTGTCAGTTCAATTCTGGTGAGTGATGGAATAGGCATTGACTGGTACTCACATGTTGGCATAGAGAAAAACATCTGTCCTTGGGCAGTTGACTCCTTCCCCTCAGTGGTGATCTTCTACCATAAAAGAACTCACATAGCCTGGCCTGAGTTCTAGCCCATCTGTATGTAAACAGTTCCTAGTACACTAAATCTGGCTATTGAACTTAAAAAAAAACTAGAAAAAGCAACAACAGCTATGTGATTCACTTGTGAAGCCAACCATGTAAGTTTGTATTTTATAAAACTCTGAATGGCCTTCATTGAAAGATCTTGCCCAGCAACTGGCTTTGAGGAAATGGGAAATGTGCTGTTTCATAACAGGCAAGGTGGGAGATGTTATTTAAATGAAGAACATCTTGTTTTGCTAGAGAAAAATGGCAAGGTAGTTCAGGGAGAAGAGAAGTTGTTTAAAAATGGCTGAAAAACAAGGTTTTCTCCAAAGAATATCTGAAAATCTGTTTGAAATGAGATTTTTATGCCAAGTGGGATCCGAAGCTTTCATAAAAAAAAAAAAAAGGCAATGCAATACTGAACTGTTGAACCATTTCTGTATCAGCTTCACAGCTTGTTAAAGTAAACTTTAATGAGCTGAAGAATAATACAGTCTGACTTCCCAAACAAACTACGTGGGAACTTACAGCAAATGAACTATTTTGGGATTCTTTTAATGGACTTGGAACTGTTGTTTTGACCACTATGCTCATTTAACATATTCACATTTAGGCCATAGTTAGATCTTTGCCAAATGTCAGTTTTGGGTGGATATGGCACAGCATCTACTGCAGGAAGGAAACCTATGGAAATTGTTGGAACTTGCACTGAAGCTGGATTAGACCAAGCTATTGAAATGATAAAGTTCCATTGTTACCCTGGGTGAGAGTTCAGATATCTGCTGTTCAAATTACTCCACAGCGGACTTGCCAAGATACCCCAGGTCTTGCATAACATTGTGCATATTCCACTGTTCACTGTCACTTTAATCATGTCAAAATCTTGTTCCCACTTCCCTTGAATCTATCCAATTCACACTTGCAATCCAAACACTAAAACTGTCAAAGACATTTTCTCTCTCACATGCCACTTGTCCCTCATCTGATGTTACCAGTCGTTCCTTCCTGCGTCTCTCCCGTAAATGCAGACCTCTGCAATCACTGGCCAGCTCCGTGCCTGACAATCCCAGCTCCTATGGATGTGCTGTGCCCTCGGGAGCTGGAGTGTCCTGAGCTTTCCATCAGGGGACTGCTTTTCTTTACCTTGAAATCTGCTCTGAAAGCCCAAACGTGCTGGGTCATTCACTTGTAGACTACCTGAGTGCACACTGCTAAAGCACTGCCCAGATTAACTCTGGCAAGTCTACTCTTCTGCCTTTGACCCTTTTATCCTTGATTATAAGTGTTTCAGGGAACAAGTTCTACTTTTGGTCTGTTTCAGACTTGTGCTAAGTATTAACGACTCTTTTAGTCATATGCAAATATGCAAGAGATTGGAAAATTTGCATTATAGACAACACTGCAACATATGCTAAGAAGAGGGTTTTAATAATGTTTGATGAACAAAATATGAGGCTTTATTTATTTTCTATGTTTGCAGTGAAACCTTTTGTTCAGATGTATTAAAAAAGCACAGTATTTTTGGGACTTGGTGCCCACTTGTCCCCAGTAAATCCATTTAACAGAGTGTCCTAGATGTATGTGATATTATTGAGGGCTGAACACCTCCTGATGTAGTGAATGACAACCATAATTAATGTGATGGTTCAAATGAATAATGCTGATTAACTAGAAATACCACAGCATATGTCTTGGCAGTACTATAGTGTTCATTCTTTTGTAATGACACAGCATAAGGCAAAAGGGTTCAACAAGGCCCTAAGACTACAGTAATCCTACTTTCATCAGGTTTACACCATTTGTCATACCCTGGAATTTTGAGGTTTTGCTATTGATGTATATTCCACCTCCAGTGTACGTCAGACCTGTTCTTTATGATTAGCCCTTAATGAACAGTGACTCACTTGATATTTGTAAATGTTGCTGAGAGTTTTCCTCATCTTAAAAAATACTAACGGTCTCTGGTGTGGAGCTGGGGATAGTGGAAATTCAAAGAACTGGCCACAGACTTTAAAAGTCTTTGGTTTTTTACCCTTTGAATAGTATTGGTTTATAGCAAAGAAATACGAGATGAAGTCACTGAAGTTACTTCACTGGGCTTCCCTCCTTGTGTTAATTCTCGTTAAAAATAAAATCTTGCTTTTCCTGAAAATGGGTAACCCAGCACTACCAAGATTTATGCAGGGTAATCAGCTATTCAGTCTGAGATTGTTCTAAGAATGGCAAGCTTTGGTCAACATTCATTTTCAATTTGCAGCAATAACAAAAATGTTTGTGTCATGATATTTCAGGACAGTTTAATTCCTGTAGGATAGCTATACATGGAAAATAATAATGGAAGTCAGGAAACATTGAGTTTTCACACATCCCATCTACAGGACACAGCAGAGCCACCGAGTTGAAATGTGCCAGCTAATCATTCCTCTTTCATTATAAAAAATCACACATACCTATGAAGGCATGTGAGCAAAAGGCTATGGTTCCAAGTATGTAGCAGAAAATCCTTAAATAAGATAGTTTTTATGCACTGGATTGCCTGAAGCTGTTGAGCACTTGCCAGCTGATCTGTTTTGCACCTCTGCTGAAACCTGAGGTGAGGCACAGGTCTTATCTCCCCTGAGTTACTGGCATTGGAAGGGCTGTGTATCCCTACTTTTAATCAGCCGACTTCTCCAGCTGACCCAAGAATACAGTTGGCTGCTTTCAGAGGCAGCTGCGTGCAGCCCCAAGCCAAGCAGATGGGTCATTGTGATGAGGGGCCTCTGAGAGGAGAGGGATATGGAAAAAAAGGACAAGAACAGCCAAAGTGCCTCCCCCAGCAAAGCAAGCTGCTGTAAAGAGGGATGTTAAGTGCAGTCTGCTGTGTATAGTCACATGAAAAAAATCCAACAGAAAACACTCAAACTCCTAGAAATTTGTTATTAGTCAATATGTTGATATACTCTTTCCCTGGAAATGAAAGAAATTATTTTTAAAAGGGTCAGAGGCTTTATTTGTAATAAAAGAGTGAATTCAAAGTAGAATGCTGCATTGTTAAAAACACACACAAAAATCAATGCTTAGGGTGATAATGATTTGTGGTTTTAATTTTCACTTACTTAATAATTGTCTCTTTTGAATTTTTTTCTGTATGAGACCCAAGTTTTTGAGGATGGCAAACCTTTCCTAATATATTCTACACTGCGTAAGTAAGGAAGGCTGTACCAGCTGCGATAATTTCTCTGGAGATGCACATGAGCTGTAGCACCAGGAAGAAAGGTGAAGATGACTCTGTACTGCCTCTGTGCCCTTCACCTCCTTCTGAGGCTGCTAACTCTAAATAGAGACCATGTAGCTCACTGGCAGATGGGGATGTGGAAATTTCAACATCACCTTTTCAGGTTTTTAGATCACCTTGCACTGTGCATGTTTCCTTCACATAAGCATTCTTCACTGCTCTATCTGTTTTAGAGCTGCTCTGCATCACTGGACCCTGCTCAGTGGATGGGAGTAAAGCTAGATGATTTTGTTCCGAGCAACTATGCAGGTGATAGTTCATAAGGGAAGGTTTACAAGCAAAGTTTAGTACCACAGGATCTTGAATTTACTGCCTCTAGTCAAACATTTTCAGCTGACAATCTTGATGTTTCTGACTCACTGTTCATCCTATAAATGCAGACTGGAAGGACAAGATTACGTAGCTGTGTTTCACAGACATCTGAAACCAGTGTAGCTTTATTGCTGCCAGTGAGGATGATCTGCTTGCATTGAGATACATGATGTTGTAAGTTTGGTGACGTTACATTTGCATGCATTTTAGGAACTCAGAAGCAGCAGGGAAATTAGACATTTCAGTGTTAGACTGCTTCCATTCCCTTCTAGGCCCAAAGCAGACCTGTGGTCATCTTAGACCTGGAGGCTGTCTTCCATGTAACAGGACAATAAATTGCTTTGGCTCCTGCACCTCAGTCACTTAGAGGGATCTTGCAGAAGGTAATAAAATGGAACAGCCAGAACATCTTTCTCTGCCAGGCATAGCCAGCTTTGTGGGTAGAAAGATTAAGAGACATGGAAGCTGTAATGTGGTGCTGATTTTAATACAGACTCCAGGAGACTGAACAGATGTACAGACCAGTAAGCTTGACTTTATTGGGCAAACTCTGAACAACCTGAAAAAATAAAAGTAAAGAAATTGGTGGGCATGTGGGTAACTCTGTTTGGTAGAGGGATTAGAGCTGCTTGTGCAAATGCCACATTTCACAAACCCATTAAGGGTTCCTTGAAGGATTCAATGACTGTGAGGATAAGGGAGATCGACGTGATACTGCTGGTGCTAAAGCTCTAAATTAAAGACTGTGTTTTTATCAGTAGAGGTACTCTAGAAATACACTCTTCACGACCACTGTGGCCGGAGGTTTTAGGAATTATTGCGTTTTCAGAGCTGTGTTCTACCATCTTAACCAAATCTGTGGAATCTCTTGAGCTACTAAACTGTGAATTCCTGGACCTACAATGGATTGCATGTGAATGGAGTGGTTCTTGTATGCAGAGCCACAGAACTGAGGAGCCAAACAGAACAAAGGTTGTAGATCTGGACTGTCAATGAGCAGTGTTGGAACACACCTTGCCGTGTGACATGATGGACATCATCCTCAGATCCCACATATGTGCTTCATTTACCAGCCTCACCAAGGCCTTGCATAAGGCTGCCTCTTAAACCTTAGGAGTATTTATTTTTATGATATCTTGCATAGGGAATGCACAAAATTTTTTTAATAGTTTTCATTAGCACATAGAACTGCCAAGATTGGATTCTAGGTTTGAACACCAACAGATGGACTTAATTTTTTCATTCAGATGAAACAACAAACTGTCATCATTTATTGTATGCTTGATTAATGTGCTTTGGTGTTGTCTTGATAACTTGAAGCAGTGGCTTTTCCTTTCATAATAACACATTTTGTAATATATTTCCTTTTTGTCTCAGATACAGACTTGGCTCTGGTCATTGGTGCAAATGACACAGCAAACTCAGCAGCACAGGAAGATCCCAATTCTGTTATCACTACCATCCCCATGCTGGGGCTCGGGAAAGCCAAACAAGGTACTAAAAAACAATGAAAGTGTTTAGTACAGTGTTAGTTATGATATATTAATTTCTCACAAGAAGAGTGCCAACATAAAGAGCTATAAACAAGAAATATCTTTTCTAAGTTCATGCTTCTCAAGATGGATATACATAGGCACATGTTTAACTGAAAATTACCACTGCCTATACATAGAGGGCAGAACTCTGCAGATGCCTTCCAAAACAAATCTGGGCTATTTCCATTGGACCATCCATATGTTGGAACAGCTAAAGCACTGCACATTACTCTGCCTGCTTGAATCTACTGTTTAACTTTTCATTGGCTTAAAAAGATTAAAGATTTTTTTTGTTTGTTACTCCATTATTTTTTCAATGAATTCTCCCTTTAAAATGAGCAGAATCAGCTAGGCTGTGCCTACCTTAGAGAGCATTCTGCATTCAAGAGTTGGGCAATATAGTTTTGTTGGCAAATTCCCTGGCTGCTTCAGGCATTGATTTTAAAGCAGCTCCCTAGACAAAGAAGACATATTCAAGGAAAAGAGGAAACTTTTGGCAGTGTAAGGGTTTCTAAGTTATACTTTCTGCCAGACAGTCCTGACAGAATAGAATGCAAGCATTTTTGGTCTCTCAGCCGATGTAGGTGTGGACGTTGAAGCCGATACTCTAAACACACTTGGACAGGTGTGAAGTTAAAAGAGGAAGTAACGTGATCCAAGTGCTTTGAGTAGACTGAGGTTCATTACATAATGTTTATGACAATTGAAGGTGTATCAAGTTACTTCCTTGTCTGCTGTAAATATGAATAGGAAAAAATTGATTGGGCCCAAAGGAAGGCTGTGAGCAGAGAGAGCTCTATAGAATGTTTCAGCTGCGTAGACTAATTACTAGAAAATGCAGGTTTAGGTCTGTAATCCATGCTGCATTTGGCAAACAATTTAGTTGTAAAACTGAAACCTCAAAAACAATTTTTGAAAGAAAATGTTATGATGGTCTTGAAATATATATATTTTTTTTTTAATTTTTACTTAGCATTAGGAACAACATTTCTGTTATGAAGGCTGAGTTTCAGCTGGAGCAAACTTCTTTTACTGGAACCCTAAGTATTGTTCTTCTGTAGAAAAGACGATAAGGAGACTTTTTTAGACATACAAAGAGTTTGATTCTCTTCAATTCACTAGCATCCATCTCCAAAGCAAATAATTTCAGAAATTGTTCTAAAGCAGACCTCTAGGCTGTGAGGGTGGCATTCAAGTATGGTTAAAAAAACCTACCTTAGTGATTGTGACATGCTTCAAAATGGAGTGCTTCCTAGGAATGTTTTTTATAATTCCATTTTTAATGCAGGAGGAGGAAGGTTTTCCATATGGAAACTCATTAGGAGGAAACCTGAAGAGTCCTCAAGTATGCTTAAACCCAGGACTTGTAGACATTAACAGATTACAGGCATTAATGTAACTTGAGATCTTATTCAATTATTCTTGAGATCATGTCTGTTGAACATTGTACTGAGACATGTAATATTGCAACAAAATGAAGAGTCCACATTATTTACCTCAATAAAACAAGTTGTCTGTGAAGTTACGTGTTATACCAGATCATATGTACAAACACATTCTCCAGAGTATTTACTGTATGTGTACATTTATCCCTGTGGTTGAAAAATCTTACCATCAGAACCTCTGAAGTAATAATTCTCAGCCTTTAGGTTTCATTTTGAGTTTAACTGGCTTATGGGCCCAGTTTCATATGTAGAGACTTGTTATTCGGGGCAGAAATTAACGTTGTGGGTGAGGGAAGCACAGTGCACAGGACTGTAGGTGGAGTAGAACTCTGTGGGCAGTGTTGGGGTGGAGCCTTCTCTTCTGTGGTGTTTCTAAACATCCGATTGCAACACCAGTGGGCTGAAAAGTCAGCAGGAAAATCATGTGGTAACCACACCATTATTGCTAAAGTTAGACAAAAATTTCCACTTTCCATGAGGTGAAAATCCAAAGTCTGCTGTCTGCTTTGCATTAGAGGAGGAGTTCCCACCTCTTGCTGTGGAACTCAAGAACTATTTGAATTTATTTCTGGCAGATAGTGTAAAGAAATCACACCACTATGAGTGTTTTTAGTTTCATGTGATATGCTACTTCCAAAATTCTGCAGCATCTCATTTCTCTTTGGAATCCATAAAATGGCAGCAATGAGTTGTCTTTTCAAATAAATGAACAGGAAGAATGTGGTAAATTTTTCAAATAAACACTTTCTTTGAATGTCAGTATTATTGTCACCAGTCGCAACTAACATTCTTATTAATGACAGCATCACAATTTTACTAAAATGCTGTCCCTCAAGACAAGGGGTAACAGTTTAGGAATGATGTTGAGTCCTTCACTACCTTAATAGGTGACCTCATATTCTGATATCAGTAGATCAGGGGTTTAAGTGCCACATGAGATTTTAGTCTTAGTGGAAAAGCTTTCCTGTTTTAACTGTGCTGCAATCACAATCAACTTCTGTGTCCCCAAATACTCTGAGGCACAAGTTAATGGTGCCTGGGAGTGTATTAATTGCATTGTAGTAAATGATGGGAAACTAATAGAAAGCTCCCCCCTCCTTCTTTTGGCACCTTCAAAGGCAGGGATACTTGGAATGGCTTTTCCTACCACATTACATACATTTTGTTCAGTGAGCTAAAACCATCATTTATGTAGACTGGTTTTTAAAGCATTCGGGCAAAATACTGAAACTTGGTGCAAGAGAAAGCAAGAACAGATCACTGCAGTTGGGCCTGAGGAAGACTCTGGAAAACCAGATGGACACCAATGGAAAAAAAAATTGCAAGAAGCAGCCGCAAAGGATTTAAGTAAGGTGAGATTACAAGTGCTTTGGAAGGTTCTGCTGTGGATTCCAAGTTGGCATCTCTTTTCCATCTCAATGTATCTTTACCCCATGCAATGATATGACCCTTTATTCAACCTTAGCTTGGATGACATTTGTGCTACCTTCCAGGAAAGGAATTGTTTTCTGCAGCTCAGTCTCTTATTCATTTTGAGAGAAGGATTAAATACTCCCTCTGACCAAGCATACAGGCATGCTAAAGTGAAGCCACTTCATGCTCCTGGCCAAAGAAAGAACAAAAATACCCACAATAAGCAAAAGCAGATGGCTCCAGTGGCAGGAAATGAATGAGCCAGACTGCAGGTAAAATGGTTCTCTGAACACATCGCTGAGGTTTGCAATGACAGGTTCTTTGTTATCTGGGGCCTCCCCACAGGAGGCCAGATGTCTTCTGTTGTGAAAGGAGATAGAGATGCTCTTCCTTTTCCTCCCCCTTTAACTTATGGCTGTTTAAGTTACTGCTAATGGAAGCAGAAGCCTGTTTTTCCCTCTCAGTCTCTGATGTTTTTGGAAACAGAAGAGATAGTTAGTGAAGGGGTATTCTGATATGAAAGAAAAGGCCCAGAACTGGCCTTTACCTCCTCCTGACCCTCATTTTAAAGAACAGGGAGGTCAGTGCTGCTAATTGCACTTGAAAGGATTAACCACTTGATTGCTTTCATTTAGAAGAACAAAATTTTTCTTTAGACTCAAAGCTGGAAGAATGAATCAGTGGTACTGAGATGCTTTCAGTGTGAGATGGATGACCTGGTTTGGCTTCTTACACCAACACTGGAATTAAATAGAGCATTTAAATATATTTATGTATGGGAGAGAAGGGGAAGCTATATCTGCTGCTCAGACAGGACAGATTTGCAGCAGAAGTGACAACAACCTTTTTCCTGCCCCTGTGAAAGGTTATCAGAGGGATACCAACAGACCCTAATGAATTATAGATATTAGCTATGCTTCTGTCCCTGGGTGTAACAAATGACTCTTGCATTACATTGAGGTTGCACTGGAAGAAAAAGAATCTGAACCCAATTCCTGGACACAGTGTTCCAGATTTAAAATATTTTCTATACATTAATTTCAGCTGAGAATTCCAATAATTTTCTTTGGGAATAGTTTGTTAATTCCCATTCTTCAAATAAAGTAAGATACACTAAACTTAAATTTGGAAACAATTTTTAACCTTATAAAACTATTTTCTAAAAGTAACAAAGAACAGTGCTTATACAAGCTTTTATCTGACCTCTGCTTCTTAAATAAAAAACATGTTTTCAAGGAAATGTCTTGGAAGTACCTCCCCCTCTCCCCCCAGATTTTTCTCTCTGGTTCTTGTAAAACATTAGGTCAGTGGGTTCATTTTATTTTTGTTTGTTTAAAGTGGGTGAAAGTTTCCTTCTCAAGCTATTATACTTGTGTGATTTTTAAAAGAATATTACAACAATCTTTAAGAAATACAAGAACAGATAGAAATGTCAAAAGACTATCAAAATTCATACCAAAGGAAATAGCATTAATCATTTTAAAAGGCCAAAATAACCTCTCAATAGCAATAATAATCAAATGAATGAGTGTTGTTTCAATAGCACTGAGACATGACTGCTGCTTTTTCTCATTGCCTGCCACATGAATTCAATGTATAGGTAGATATAAAAATTATCTTTCTCATTCTAACTTCAGGCATGTGTTTCCTGTGGTGCTGTTACAGTTCATGTACATTTCATGTGCACTCAGGTAACATAACCAGCATTTCTGTTTGCAGATGGGGGTTTGTTTCCATCATCCTCTGAAATGCATTCCTATATGCACTCGTGTAGGTAAGGATGACTTGGGAGACTGTACTTGTATCTTCTTTTAAGCATTATTAAGCATTGTTTTAAGCAATATTAAGTGATTTCAATAAGTTGAAACATTAAAACACAGTACCAGTCTGTTGATTGAGCCTGCATGGATTACTGTGTAAGCATAAAAAGATTTTCTTGAAGTATTTTTCAAGACACTGTTTCTGTGTTCACCAGAACACAGCAATCACTTGGCCCTCCTAGTATGACAAAAATATATTCATGTAACTCTGCTTGTAAGGTATCAGCTCAGGTCTATTCCCTCTGCCAGCACTGGCTGTAGTGGCTGTACAGTAAAACGTGGCAAAATTACATCCTACACGATGACTGCGACAGCAGTGCTGCACCTACCAGCAAAACCTTCATCAGCACAGAGAAATTCTTACTTTTATACTGTTCAAATTTGCACTGTTATTGCAAAAGAAAAAACATACAGATTCCTAGTCTGCCTGGTCAGAGCCACCATCTTCTCTTGTTTCTTGTTCACTGCAAATAACTTTATATGCCATAGTGACATTCATTAAGTTAGTGTCCCCCAAAATACTATGTAATAAACACTTAGCTGAATTTGGTTGAAGAAGTCTAAAATTACCCAAGAAGTTGAGACTAATCTTAATACAACAGTATATGAATGGTACTACAGAAATCATACACTGCAAAATGATGTTTAAAGTGATCACTTTTTTATTGCTAGAACAATTTCCAGATTTAATCTTGAAAGTACATAATTTGTGTTCAATTAATGTGCTCTTTCATTTTGTATTGGTGCAACTTTCCCCGCCCCCAAACTAAATACCATTTCAGGAAGTTTTTGATGTCATGAAACCCTTATTACTGTGTAAAACACAAAGAAAACACCTGACATAAAGTATTAGTAACAATAAAAAGCTAGCACGTTAATTCCTTTTTATAGTTAGGGAGACCACTCTTATGGCAAGAGGGGTCAAGTCCTCTTATCCCCATCTCAGGAAATGTGCTCATCACAGTGAGCACATCAGGCCTGTAGGATGAAATACAGCAATATTTAGCAAAGTGTAACTGTTTTCAAATAAGTAACTCTAATCAGACTGCTCGTCTGAGTAGTTCTACAACCTCATGTGTGCAGGATGAGGTCTGGCCATCGTTGAGTACAGTCTGTTTGCAGATTTTCAGACAAAAGGAGTTATGTTTGTTCAGTTTATCATTAAAAAAAAGGTAGTGTCATGCATGCATAGATAGGCATCTTATTCTTTTCCTGCACAACACTTGGCATTTTTAATTAATGTGTACATAAATGAAAAGAAAAAAAGCAGATTATCATATTGTCCTTTGTAGTTCTCTTTCAAAATCTCCTGATGGTAGTCCACAAGGAAATAATAAATTGCTTCTATTGTGGAGAGATATGTATCTGGCTTTCCCTTCTGATGACGCCAAAAACAAGTTTTCCTTGTCTTCAACTCGATCTGTAGCAGCCCTGTCAAGAAAAAAAAAAGACACAGATTAGACAATGTGGATCAGTGGCCAGGGTGCCCAACCAGACTTTAGTTTTTCTGCACTGGCTGCTGCCCTGCTACCTGCTTGCATGCAAAGAATTTCACTTTCCGTACCTCCATTTTTCATCTCAAAACAGCACAGTCTAATTATTATCTCTAATAATCCTATACATGTGAAAGTTAAAATAGTAGTAGGAAACTGCATTAAGCTTGTTTCCCTCATGAGTTTTCAGTACTTGAATTCTCAGCCCTAACCAAAGTGAAACTTGATCCAATTCAGTGACACTTCCACCTTAACAGCAGCAAAGTGAATCCAGGGGAAGATTCCTCCAACATAAACTCCCACATAGTTGTGGTTTGAATAAAAGCCAAAGTTCATTGAAGGCAAGACCATGGACACTACTGAGCTTACCACAAATGCAGGATCAGTTAATTTGAAATGAAAAATTTTAGTGGTTTTTTATAAAACATAAAAATAAAGGCATTAAGGGTTAGAGTTTACTGAGCATATTTCATCTGTACTGTATCCAGCTAAAGGCAATGTTTTATTACAAATATGGATCATTCATATGAAAGCTTACAATAGTTGAATAATACAAAGTGGATCAAATTTACAGAAAAAAAATACCAAAGTAATCTGTTTCTTTAACGGCCATGTTGATGTTGCAAATAAGCTCCATCACTCATGTGAGAAAGTAATTAACATTAGATTCAACTGTTTCCTTTCTGATCTAGAGATCACTTTTAATGAAGTAATCAATCCTAGAGTTTACTAACTTTCAAATATTTCCTGTCTTTAACACAACTGATTTAGTTTTGCTTTCTATATTACTTTTCCAAAAGATACAAAAGTACTTTTTTGTCCAAGTTCTCTAGGCACCTTTTTAATTAAGATTGATGTACTCATTTGCTTTCTCCTCCAGTAGAATTTGCTAGATTTACTCTCTACATAAATACAAGGTTACAAATACAAGGCTTTTCTTTAAATTTTCTTAGCTTCGTTAATGTTTCCATCCACAATTTCTTGTAACTTAACCTTCCTGAATAAGTATGACAATTACTTATTTGGAATTTTGAAAGGTGCTCAGGGAAACAGAGGACTGGACAGCAGCTGGAACTGGGATGATGTTCCAGACAGCAGGGAAGAGTCCACCAGATCAGCCTTGCCATGGGGTAACTGGAAACCATTCTTTGAGAGCCCCAAAGTTAACACCAACTATGACTTTTTGACTGAAATACTGCATAAGCTTCTGTGGAAATCTTCAGTTCCCCTGGCTGCCTTGCTTTTCTTGAATTCATCCTCTTAAAATAAGTTCCAAATGCTTTGCAGACACTTGCAACATGCAATTACTCTAATTGTTACAGTAATACAGTAATACTTCAGGGTAGTTGATAGAGTATGTTTTGTGTTAAACTAAATACTTATAACAGGATTTTAATTAACCAATACATTATACTAACATGTGGGATTCTTTAATAAACTGACTAGACAGCAAGGCAACATTCATCTTCCATGGAAGAAAGTCTGTGAATTTCCTTGTAGGACCCAGTGCAATGCAGGCACTATATACTGCATATAAACTTGAAAGCCTGTCTCCCATCGAAGTGCACCTTTTTCACTAATGAAGGTGTTTTCAAATTCCTATTCATCTCAAAAAAATAGAATACCATTGCTAAATTGTTTTGTCTTCTGTGCGTTTAATTAGAATGCTTAAATGTAAACTTCTTATAAGGAACCTAAGACAAGAAACTTTTGCAGAATTACCAGTTTCTGCTTTCAGAGTTGAGAGGGCAGGGAAGGCAAGCAGGCATTCCCTTTCCATCTGGAAAATAGTGAGATCATCAAAATGCCCCTTTAAAAATTTCACTAGGAAGAGAAACCAACCCTGACATATTTGTGCTGTGTATCCTAAATCCCTCTTTCACCTTTCAGTGGCCTGTCTCCACCACCACTACAAAAATGCTCCCCTGGGTCTCCTGAAAAAGCAGAGACCCACCTGCAAAGGAAACCTTTCTGGCTTCCTGCAGAGGTCATTCAAACTACTGTTGTGTTGTCTGACATGACAGGTCCCATTCTGTGAGACGAGATTTGTTCCAATAGAGAAGTGAGAGAATAAATGTAAATGCTTTCTTAATATGAGTATTATATTTTGCAAAACCAATTCTGTGACATGAAAAGTAACAGAGTCTTTGGGTCAGGAAGTACTTACAGCACTGAAACAGGATCTTGAGTCTTTCATGTACACTCAGACATAGGGGTAGATACACACTTACATCACGCTCAGTGTGTTACAGATGTGTGTCCCTTAATCATTTCTGTAGCAATAGCATCTCAATATCAACCTTTTTTACCTTGAAGTCGTTCATCAGTTATTATCTTGTTGGTTTGATTCCACGTACTGTCAATAAATATTATTTTCTTCAGTCTAGTGCCTTCATTCCTGCTGTTTGAGATGCATTCATTTGGATTTCTTTCTTCTTTAGGTTCTATTTTTGCTTGTTTAAGAACTGGTTCTTTGGAACAGTCATCATCACTATTACAGACACCTTTTTTAGTGTGCTTTTGGAGATGGAAAGCAATATCTTTTACTGAAACCGAATTGGGGCCAGGAAATATAAGTGCTATCTGAATGGAAAAAGAGAGAGATTTGAGTGTCAATAAAATCTAATAAAAGACCAGGAATGGTTCCATTAAAAAACAGACATTTTCTATCCCTGACTAAAAACATTTAAGTTAGGAAAAGATAAAAGAGTATCTCTTTAAAAAGTCTATTGCCTAGTATAATGTTAAAGTCATGTTAAAAAACATGTTAATTCATGTTAAATAATGAATTAAGATACTTAATAGAGATGTTTAATTAATGTCACTTCTATGCTTTCACTACCAACTCTAATGCTTCTGTAAAAAATGTTTTTTTCAGCCAAGACAAAGCTCTGAGAAAGTTCAAATGTCACTTGTAATTGCAGGATAAGGGGCAGGGAGGCCAAAAAGAAGAGTTGTAATTTCATTCACAGATTTTGGATCAGAAGAAACTGCCTTTTCTGCCCTTTTGTCTATTGTAGGTCACACATATCTTAAATGAAGACCAGTGATGGCCTTATTTCCTCTTTTTTTTCAGTAGCTTATTACAGCACACAGAATCTGTCACTTGGAAAACATGGACAATACAAAGACACTGCTATCTCTTCCCACTTTTGCCTGCCTTCCCAATTGCTCTTTCTGCTTTTTTTCAGCCTCTTTGCCACCTATACTTTCCTGGATGGTTCATTCCTTGAAGAAAATAACATCTCTATGAGGTACTTGTATTATCCTCTTCTTCATGCAGCCAAACAATGAAAGTGTTATGATGTCAAATGTATAAATACTACATTTCAGAGCAATCACACCATTTAAATGAACATACAAATCTAAGTTCATAGCCGACTTTCTTCAGGCTCTATGTGATACGACAACAGTTGCATTTTAATTGGTTTCCTCTGTAATAGCAAATGTTAAAAATTTTGAGGAAATTTAAATACTGCAGCTACTGTCTATGATGAGCACAACACTTAATGCTGTTTAACTTGCTGCAAGTTGAATACTTTCATGTGTGAGCAAAATATTTGTCAAGGTACACAATGAATTCAGTTATCAGCTATGTAAGGTGGTGAACACAGGGAGTTCAAGGTGGTTAGACAGTGCTACAGTTTTCTTACTTCGTGTCTCTTTTCTCCATATTCTGGAATGCAAGGGTATTTATAAATCGTAACATCATCCGGTGCCAGGAGCTTAGCATGCACAGCAGTGCTCTTCCCATCTGTTTCATTTGGGTGTTTGATAATGTCAATCTTCAAAGGTAACTGGAGTTAAAAAGAAAAAAAAAGGCAATATTTATGATCATATATAGAGGTATAAACATTTGTACAAAAACTTACGTGAAATTTGAGAGAAATCCTTATGGACGTGTAATTAAAACATATCTGACAATTCTGGATAATGTTTTTCCATTAATAGGCTTGGAACTACACTAGAAACAAGTGGTGAGAGGCATCTTTTACATTTTCAGTTTATGGAAATACCTCAGCAGTAGCATGGTAGAAGCTCTAGAAATAGAATCAATAAGGTAAGTAAGATGGGGTCTTAACTTGAGCAATATAATGGTTCTTATGAATATTTATCTCTATTAGGTATTCACCCAAATGCAAAAATGGCCATTTTAATGAAAATACACCTAAATCCACTAGGTCAAACTTTCAAAGTACTTGTATTTTCACAATGCTTTCAAACTCCAGTGTCTTCAAAATGCATCTTAGCTTCTAGGTGATTTTGCAAAAAAGTCCTCTTTGATGGTTTCTCCAAGTATTTTAACTGAAAGACACTGCACTGTTTAATTCCATTTTGAGAGTGGTTATCTGAATTTTATAATCATGACATTTAGGAATGCCTTTTAGCTCACATTTTATGTAAAATTCACTCTTGGTTATGGAAAAATCATATTTTTGTTCACAATTTAATCTGTTCTGCTCAGAGTTAGTAAAAACTGAAGAATGAGCAAGAGCACTGTAAAGAAACTTCCAAGAACTAAGTGAAAACACAGTTGAATGAGCAGGTGAGTGACTTCAACTTATTCTCATCTAGTAGATACATGAGTCTTTATGTGAGAACTGGAATGTTTTCAGTGTTTGTACATGTAATTCCTCAAATAAGAACAATAATATTATCTAACTGTAGTTTATTCATAATTATAGCTGTGTTAGAGATGAATGTCCATAAAGAATGACTTAGAAAAGAAATGGCTGCAGACAGTTCTCTATGCACAGAACTAAAAGGCACAAGAATATTATAAAAAAATCCATAAGAAACATTAACCTTCACAGTTGGAATTTCTTTCGTAGGGACCGTTTCAACAGGAACAAAACATGTGTAACAATAAAACATCCTTGAACTACTGCATCGGGGGCATTTTGATCTTCCACTCCTTTTTGCCTTTTCCAGCACTTCCTGGGATGCCAATTGTAATTGTTGAAGAGGGTTATCCTGAAAAGATGATGGAGTCTGCAGTTCTAGGCTTCCCAAACACTCAGTACTTCTTTTTGGTCCTTGTGTAGATGAACTCAAAGACATGGTTACCTGAAATAGACAATATGTTGTTAAATACAAATCTATGAGACAAACAGCTGGAAAGAGCCTGAGATCTGCATCCTTAATGCACTTATATGCATGCTCATAATTTTACTACGTTATCCCACTCACTTAACTCCTGCAGAAGTATATTTTTTCCTGTTGTTGGGATCAGTGCCTTAAAGTTTCTGACGACACTGGTAAACAGTGTTTACCTGGATGAGCAATCCCATTAGTCTTGGGCATGATTACCAGCAATGCCTACAGGATAGGAATCTGTAAGAGAAAAGTTAATGGTACAGATTCAGATCTCTATCCTAAAACTTATTGTGTGTGGGCCAACCAAACACCCTGAATGAAAACCTGCTTGGACAGAACTTTTTGAGATAGAAGATACCTTCCAAGAGCAAAGCTTGGGGCTGGAGAATTAGAACAGCTAGAACAGGGTTTTGGTGGTCCATGTAGCAGATAGTAAATACAGGCCCAGTCTAGACTTGTTCTGCAAGTTTGTATCTATTTAGTACCATTGATGGGTTTTTCCAGGCTTTCTTCCACACAGATGTTGTCTCACCCCCTGCAGCTGGTGCAGAATTTTCCCAGTGTACTCTGAGCGGTGCATCAGGAACCGGCCCAAGTGCCCAGACCCAGTGCAGACAGAGTTAGTGCTCTGTGTGCTCAGGCTCAGTCACACTCCCAGCTTTAGTAAAACCCTTCTGACACATGACTCGGGGTCCGCTCTGATCTTCAAACAGCCCCCAGTCAGCAGCCTGCAGTAGTTACAAACTGCCTTCTGCACTTTGTGCTGCGTCACTGGAAACAAAAAAAAGTCATTCTCAGTATTTACTTGCAGCTAATTTAGGTTTACTTTTTCATGTCAGGGATCACACTTACGAAATGATGTAACAGAACAGTCATGTTTAACAAAAACAAACAAACAGTAATTCCTGAGATGTGAGCCAAAATTAAGTGTTTAAATAAAATCAAGTGTAATTTAATTGAAAAATAACAAAGCCAAAAAACTCAGCTAACTTTCCAATAAAAATCTCAAATTAATGCCAGAAAAAATTAATTGTTACTGTCTGGTAAAATTAAATACTCATGCACGCTGTCATACCTTCCCATCCCCCTCTGACAAAGTCTGACTTCCGAAAGGTCAAGGATGTCCATCCAAATAAACACAAAATCTAATACACATACAAATTTTATAGTGCAATTTGCTTTCAAATATCTCCGAGATAAAGCAAATATGTTTTACATCTCAGGCTAACCCCTTCTATGATCAAGTTCCCTCAAGCAGCAGAGAGGGCAGAGGCCTTGGAATCGGACATGCATTCCCGGCTGCCAAGCGATTCTGTCCAGGCTGTGCTGCCTTCGCTCGGCGGTGCCCGGCAGAGTGCTGTGGTTATCCCTGTTATCCCCATGGACATGGGACACGCTGCTGTGCCCGCGCTCCAGCCCTGTGTGCACAGCACCCTGCCTGGGAAAGGGGACCAGGGGAGTTCACACGGCTTGTGAGGCCCCACTCCATCTACACCCAGTCTCCAAGCCCAGGTAAATCGCTGCTGCTGGAGGGCCCCTCCGCATTCCACCCGCACCTGCAGGGCAAACCTCGGTGCGGGGCGTTTGTGTACAGCTCGAGGGGGTTTGTGTACAGCTCTTGGGCGGGTGTGGGGCCGTGAGCGCCCTCAGGGATGCGAGCGCAGGGGGCACAGCACGGCGGGAACAGCGCTGGGGGCCAGGCATGGCGGGCACACCCCAGCCCCGCTCCATCCCCTACTCACCCGTACCCGGCTCCAGCCCCTCCTCACCCCTGCCCGGCTCCATCCGCTCCTCACCCTTACCCGGTTCCATCACCCCCTCACTCTTACCCTATTCCATTCCCCGCTCAGCCCAGCCCCGCTCCATCCCCTCCTCATCCTCACCCCACTCTGTTCCTCCACGGCCCTCGCAGCCCCCGGAACCAAAGTGGCGGGGGCGGGGCCCCCCGGGGGGGGGGGGGGGGGGGCGGAGCGGAAGCGGCGCGGGCCGAGCGCGGAGCGGAGGGGCCGTCTCAGGCCGTGGTGTTTGTGTCTCTGTGTATGTGTTTGTGTGTCTGTCCGGGAATCAACGCCCACGGCGGGTCTTTCTTGTGCTGTGTCACAAACAGCCGGCCGGGAAACACACGGGGTTCCCCGGGAGCGGGGACAGATCGGCCATTCCGTGCCAGGGCGTTCCCGGCCTGTGACCAGTGCCCGACGCTGCCCCCTCCGTGAGGGCACGGCCTGGAGCGCCCTGACACCGCCTCGGTGCGGGGCTGCCTCAGCCCTCGGGAGCGCCTGGATGGGTCCATCCTTTGTTTTCTCTGCTTTTTCACCTGTATTTCTGCTCTCCCCAGTAGCATACTTCCAGCATGCTTGCTGCCAGCGGGCCCGCAGGGATTGTGCTGCTGTGCTCCCTCCTGCTTGGTTTGCGCCTCCCTCCAAAGAGGAAATGGCATCTCCTCCGTGGAATTCCCTGGCCTGGCTCAGGAGGCTGCCCCGCAGCAGCACTTACCCAATAATCAAGTCTTTAGTAACTGCATTTTTAGGTTGAAGTGACTAAACTAAAACAGTAATTTTGGTATCGAGCATATTTCTCTCAGCGAAATAAAGTCTGTGATATATTAGTTGCAGTAGCTTTAGGGGGAAACGGCATTACAGGCAGATTTTTTTGCCAAGGTTTGATCTCCATTACACCCCAAAAACCTCACTGAGTTCAGTGATACTCATTCAGTGGCAGAGAATTCCTACCAGCATCCTGTTGTTACTTGTGTTTTGGCTCGCTCAGCTCTCCGTGCTGTCACACAGTGCAGGAGTGGAGAAAGAGCTGCATTTCACCAGCCCTATTTGTTATCCCCTGTTGCTGTGACACCTGGTGATGTGCAGCAGTTAGTTATGGCAAAATAAAAAAAGTCTGTGGGACACAAGACTTTGATAGTGCTTTCTAAAATTCTTTCTTGACAAACTTAATTTTTGTAGGTTTTGCTAAGTTTGCCATCTCTTACTCTGAATTATTTCTTTGGGTGCTTAGTGCAGAACTAGTTTTAGAACAAACTGAGCTTCCTCATTATTTGAAATCAGGGTCTGAAATCTGAATTGCTTCTTTGTATGCATTTATTCTATACAGTTATTTACACAAAAAGTGTGATACTAAAAGAAAAATATTTGAGGAATGGTTGCTATATAGGTTTTTTTGGGGATCCTAATTGCAGAATACACTAAAAACTTTTTTTTTTTTTAAACCAGCATTTCTCACACTTGGTTTCTGCTCAGACATATTTCTAAAGTTTTAATTTTTAATTATACTGAACTCAGAAGATATTAGTTGATTGATTTCAGTGAAAACTTTGACTAATCTGCAACCTTCATATTGCTTCCAGCTTCTAAACAAAAAGCCGAATCTGTAAGAACAGTGTCAGGTTTGTCACTTTTTCTTCAGTGTGTATTTTAGAAGTGCATGAATAATAACAGTATAAATGTTATGGAGGTCCTGAGAGGAAAATGGAAGTCCTACCTTTCTGATTCAATACTCTCACATATTTCTCAGATTTTGCTTTGGACCAGAGCTTTTTCTCTCATTGGAACAAGGAAACAAAAAACATTTAAAAATACTTGGATGGGTGGAACACTTCAGTATAAAATCTGATTTTTTCTTTTAAATATATACTTCTAACAGGAGCAACCTGACATAAAAACAGAAACATTTTAATTTGGGATAATGTCAAAACAATATATTAATCTGCTTACATTTCCTAATTGGTTTTACTTACCTTTTTCCTTTTCACCCTGAAATCACAGAATGAATACGTGTGTATGGGTAGTTCCCTGACATTCAATAGCATTTGATTGATTTTTCTTTTAAAGAAATAATTTGTCTTGCTGCCCTGCTCTTAAGATGGAACACACTGATGTCTTTCAGCTTAAAGACACACTGATTACTCTGTACTAACACTTACTAAGTTATTTCAGGAAAGTGAGCAATTTGATGATTCTCTTCAGACAACTTCCTTCAGTTTCACCAATTTGCTCAAATATTTAAGCTGCTAGCTTGAATTCTTTGCTAGATCAAGGAACAGAGTTTCCTCCTGTGCTTCCAAGGCCCTTCTCAACAGATGGAAGGCATTACTGGCCTTTCTGAGAACTTAAATTGCACATGATTTTATTTGTCTCTTTAGAAACATAATGACCCTTTTTTCTTGAATTATCTCCTTGTCTAACTAGAACATTATAGTCTTTTTAATTACTCTGTGTCTGCTGTAATGGGCCTCCCTGGCCTAGTTCAGCTTCTCTGTGTCTTGCAGATGATGTAATCACCTCTGAATGCAGGACACTGAGCAGGAGGAAATCACAGTCTACATTACAATGGTGCCAAAATTAGAGGTTCTTAGATGTAAAATGCATTTACGCTAATATTGCAATTCCTTATGCACAGTAAAGTTCACAGACTACCTAAGTTAATCTTCACATTTGTATAATTTTCAGAAATAATTGTTTCTGTAATGCGCTGATTGCAGAAGGAATGGCTGAGTTATATCTCTCTTGATGAGCCTTACAGTTTGGTGGCTAAGCAACAAGCTTGTTCCTCAGTGCTACATCTAAATGTCTGCATGAACTTGTTCCACTGAATATCAGTCCACTCTCAGATTTGAGGTGGAGAATAAACCCATGTCACTGAACTAGAGAAATGTGCTGAAAAAGTGTTTCCATTACAGTGGCCCAGCTTAACTAGAGGAACATCCGTGAACAGAGTACCCAGCAGACACTGGCACAGGTAAGAGTTTACAGCTTTCCCTCAGTTTGGAAGTGTGAAGTGTCAAGTTTATAACTGAAAAAAGTCTAGTAAGCTGAAGTCCCAGTTCTACCTGAGATTTAGGAATGTTTTGCTTCAGGCTCAAAATGCAGGCAAAAGTCTGTGCAAACATGTTGTTCTCCACAGACCTTGGTCTACAGAAAGAAGATGAGACATACAGAAAGACCAAAATTGTGTCTGCTGAGCCTTCCAATCATTTCAGTGATGCAGCAGGACTGACCAATGTGATGAGTTTTGTGTGAAGACACATTTAGATGTAGATCCAGATATATGTAAAGACTGGTAGGTGTGGTCAGCTTTTCCTTTTGAAAGTCACTTTGGGGCAGAGTCAGAATTCATGGCACTGTGAAGGGCCAAGAGTCTGGATTGTTTTATAACTTCCACTTGAACTGGAAATGTGCGAACTTTCATTAATACTTATTGTCAAAAATGTAAATGCTTAATGTAATACAATGCAGACTAGGTAAGTACACATACTCAGAATATAAATTAAACCATAATGAAGTGATTGATTTTTCAAACAAATTTGAATTCTCACTATAGAATGATGCTGTGATAATTAAAAAAATATTGTAAGTAGCTGTTAAAAATACTTCCTTTGTGCTGTAGGATCAGCAGAGTTATATGGATATAGAAATATACATAGACAAGAAGAACAGGTTCCTGACAGTCACCAGATCATTGTTATCACCAACATGAAACAATCACTAATTTGTTACTGGTATCAGACACTCTGAAATCCTGACTTTTGACCTATTTTTAATATTTGGTTGTTATTATTAATAAAAATCGAATTAATTATTTTTTTGCAAATAAACTTATCATTAAATGGTATTGCACTGATTGGATTTCACAATCTATGTTAAAATAATTCCTGATAAGACTGAGAATATTGTAAATATTCTGAGTGAATTTTGACTGCTTCGCATTTATAAATGAAGGAAAGCTAATTCCTGTCATTTGTCCAAGTCCAAATACTGTCAAGCTGATAAAAACAATTTGTACAGAGTGAAGGATAGATTTAAAATTCAGATTCTTGAGCAACCCTGATAAACTCTCTGTCTAAATAGTGCCCTGTTGATAGCACTTGCTGCAAAATGTGTGCACAAATACAAGATTTTTGAGAAACATGTTAAAAGCACACACAGAGAAACTTGTTGGTTGAAGTTCACAATGTACAGAATTAATCACTAGTCCTACAAAATATAAAATGCCTTTTAGTCCTAGTTTTACTGAAAATTAAAAACATCACCCAAACCCAACAGTAAAAGTTTGAGAGAGCTGCAGGTGCCTGGCAAAGGCAGGTCTCTCCCTGTATTTTGACAACCTAATGTTGAGATACCCAAAGAAGCTCTTTTGCAGTAAAAGCTGAGCATTTCCCTGGCAAGTTTTTTCCCTTCAGTATTTTTGCAAACTGAAAAAAGTTCCTCTATGTACGTGGATTGTATTTCAAATTAAAGTCCTTATACTTTTTACCCTTGTCCAGTTTTGATTTACTTTGTGGGTCCAGGATTTTTTAAATCCCTGCATTCAGTGTATCAGATTTTTTTTGTTGTTGTTTTGACAGAAAATTGTTCTCCAAGTTTGGAGAAGTTTGTTTCTCTCGAAATAATCTATTGCAGTGTTTAAAGATTCTTCTTGGTCGTGGTTTCTCCAGAGGTTTAATATATAAATTAATTTCAAGTATTCTTTGTTCTGTTATCAAATACGCTGCATATTCCCCAAGTACAAAACTACAAGTGTTTTACTAATGTAGATCAACTGCTTCAGCTGTAGGTGAAAGATTAGCTTTCCAAGGAACTGTAAAGAGCTGTAGTTGAACATACGAAGAACTAGTCTAGTTAGCAAATTTATATCATTAAGCTTAAAATAAACTTTCAGATGAATTTGACTGTTTATTTTACTTTGCTTCCTTTGTGTAATGGTGCAAAAATTTATCAAAGGTATGAGTTTGGAATATTTAGGTTAAGAGAATAAATCAGAAGTGTATGGGTTCTGTTACCTCAGGTGATCACTATATTCTTTATTAAGAAGAGAAGGAAAGTATTCCTGTGGCACGAGACTGATTATGTCCACTGGCTTTGACTCAGTACAACACTTACATTCCGTCTTGATTGTTGGCTGATAAACTAAACATATGCTTCAAATAATGCATGTTTTTAAGTGCTATTCTAAAGCAGGAACTCCTGCAATATACTAAAAAAAAATTAAATATTTGGAAGAACAACGTATTGGAGTAAGAGATGGAACTAATTTACAAATCCGTATTTCAGTGCTATTGTTTTGTGTGGTCAAAGCCTTGTCTCACAGGGGAGATGAACATGAGCTTTAGTATTGCTGTGCATCTCTGTATTTGCACTCAGCTATAGCTGAATTTATGCTCATACCTTTTTCCTGACTTTTTTCCCCTTTGAAGCCTGACCAAGACCACTTGTTTGACAGAATTGCAGATTTTGTGGTACAATTTCTTCTTGGTCCCTGGGATGCTAAAGATGCTTTTTCTCAGGTAAGTGTACAAGTAGTATTTTCAGTGATACATGGGTATATATATGGGCGCTTCAGCTCATAAGAGTATTAATGTGACACATAAACGTATTTACATGCATCCAAATTGGCAGCTTTTGGCTCCAGAAGAGAGGTGGAAGTACAGGGATGTGAGTACCAGAGAGAGAGCAATCAGAACTGGTGAGGAAAAGATAGAAACTGTCATGGGCAGTCAGTAAAGGGAATTTTTTGGGCTCATACAATGTGTGAATATTAAAATTAAAT
>VWZG01000390.1:4266423-4384689 GCA_013396735.1 Grallaria varia | reverse complement strand
TAATAATTAGTTAAATATTAACAAATATTACTTACTCTGCATCCTAATTTTAACCCTCAGGACTTGTGAAACTATGTTATTTGTTGACATCAGCATCTTCCCATTCAGGCTTATCTGGAAACTTATACATTAAGTAAGTTTTCAAGAAGTAAATTCCCCTGTTGTTCATACAGTTGCCTAATGTTTCACACAAATAACAAAGGTTATACTTTTTTTCTTTAACAGAATGTCTTTGCAACTTCTACAGTTCACTTGAATGTCCTTACATTAAGTAAAAAAATTGTAATATGAAATCTCTTTTGTAGACTTTTTAGATACAGTGTTATTCTTTTTTTGTCAGGTGTATTCTGATTGTTTGTCACAAGTAATTTATGTTGCTTTTCATATTTCCTGAATGTTTTGATGATGATTTTATGGAGGGATTGGTAGACTTAGTTTTTCAGTGGATATCAGGTACTGGTAGGTTTTTTTCCTTCTATCCCTTCTACCAGGTCTGCATTTCAGTGAGAATCTATTGCTTTCCTCCTAGTAATTATGTACATATATAAATACAGAGAAAATCCACTACTAGCAATACTGTTGTCCAAGGTGGCTTTCTCTGCCTAGTAATAATAATTTCTTAATAATGGGTGTTGGTATATAAATATGGATAAATAATTTAAAACAGTCCACTGGGAAGGTATCTGAGCTGACTATCCATGGCATTAGTTCTCTTTAAGAAAATTAAAACTGGACCAAACATCTCAAAATGTTTTTGGCAAAAGCAGCCATTTGTAGGTGGCCCTGAAGGCTTCTCTCTATAAAAAATGGCCACTTTTTATAAATATCCTTCCAGGATGCAGACTGTACCTATCCTAGAAATTTCTATTGAAAGTAGTATTAAATTACCATTAAAGGAAGTAGTATTATATTACCATTAAATAGCTGCATGTTTTGACAGTAAAAGTTTATGATTTTTAGATTGCATATGTCATTTGATATCCATTCCAAAACTTAGATTTAGAGCAGATTTCTATCTTTACTGCTCATTTATTTAGATTGCATGACAATGTGGATTTCATTATCTTGTATGTTGAAGCTGATTGACAAATGCAATAGAAATATGTTTTTGAAGTAGATATAAAATACAGAAATATTTTTCTCAAAACCTTTCTCTCTGTCAGTCACTGTTTGTTGGGCAGAATTTTCTTTTTAGTTACAGACAGAGAAAATTGTATGTAGAAAAAGATCACCCTGAAAATTTAATTTAGAGAAGGTTTACATACATCAAAGTTATATATGCTCCAACCTCCTAATGGGCCTTTAACTTGGAAGAGCTGGCGAAGCCCACAGTATTTTCTGTAATGTAACCACTATAAATAGATAATGGATAGATTGAACTGAAATTTAGTCAGGGCAGGAAAAATCCCAAGACTCTGGGAGACCGCTGCTGTGGCATAGATCCTGTATCTGCATGAAAGCTCCGGTGTGGGAGCTGTGTAAAATTCTAGTGGAATGAATACTGAAAACCATAGAATGAAGTAAATTAAGTATTGCCGTGAGAATAATTCACAACCTCAACAAAACATATGCAAATGTATTGAATTACCAGAACTGGAACAACCACAAAGTAGGGATATTCACCCATGTGCAAAACCAAGCAGAAGCAGAAGGGAGATAGCAAAAACTGTTCTGGTTAACTTGAAGTATATGAATATAATTATTTCAGTTAACAGGCTTGGATCCCATGCCTAAAGTTGACCGTGGGCATAAAAATTTGCCCATTGGAGACAGGAAATAAAGCAATTTTAATTTCAATTTTAATTTAATTCGTAAACATTTTTCTAAATTAAGTTCTTTATTTTCAGGTCTAAAACCAAGGAAATGTATGTGGAAGAAATGGAATCTCAAAAGCTTTAAAGCTGACACAGCGAATCATAAAGATGCTACTGCTGGCATACAAGCTGCTGCATCTGCCAGTTCTGCAGCAGCCAGTAAGTCTTGTAAATATTTTTAAATACATAATGCACATGACTATACATTTTGGAGTAAAACTTACAGTACATTGCAAAATCTTAATTGTCAACATGAATTATTAGCAGAATTTTCAGATTGTTTTGCACAAAGTCAAGATGTTAAAGCAATTAAAAATGAATTATGAATTTTAGTAAACATATATAAACATACATCCTGTGAATATACTGATACTTGCATTTGATTAAGCTGTAAACAATATTATGAAGTATTTAAAGAAGCTGCTTATGTTCCATCTAGTAAAATCTGGTTTGATTTGTCAGTTTTTTACTAATGACAGCTACTCTTTTTTCTACTCCTTTCTCTGATATCTGGCTCCCATTTTCAGTATGTCTTGTATTCCAGCCTCTAACATTTACCCCTTTGTCTTCACAGTCCTGATGGATTAGACCTTGACTTTCACTGTTTCCTACTAACCTGCTGTTTTTTCTCATGCTCACTATTTTAACTTACTTTTTCAAGCTTCTTGTGCTGATGTTGCTTCTAACTTGCTCCTTTTCTGAATGTAATCCAGCATTTTGTTTCTTCCGGATAGCCAGTTTCTTCTCTCTTCCCCCTGCCTGAAATTACTGTTTTCCTTCAATCATCTACAGCCATAATGTTTTGTTACCAATCTTCTCTTCCTCCTTTTTGTCCTTCTGCACCAACCCACATCATAATTTTTCCCTTCTTTGCCTTTTTCCCCCCGCTTTCTTTTTTTTTTTTTTTTCCTTCATGTGCTCATATGCTTTTCCTCAATTTAGATCATTCCCCAGTTGTTACAGTAGGAAAACCTTATTTTTGTTGCAAAATAATTTAGAGGAAAACATCTGAGTGAAAACTCATAAAGTTGCATTCCCACTCGCCAGCCCCTGCCATTTTCAGTGATATCACTCAGATTTTCTCTACAGCTCTGTTAAATGCCTAGAAAATGTTGGAGGGTTTTCTCTTGTGTCTGTCAAGGAGAGAAGTTTGGGAACATGCTATACTCAGGAAATCCTGAATTAGTGAAGTACTGCAGACATGTCAGAGGCAGGGAAGTGTTCTCTCATGGCCATGATTCCCACAAAGCTTTCCCTTATCATGTGAATGTAAGAGAGCTGTGTGGGGCTATCTAAGCAAAGGGGAGAATTCCCTTTGAGACCTGGCTGAAGGATTTAATCTCTACAAATGGATACGGCTTTGTAGAATCTTTGTATGGATTTGCTGTGCACAGCTGTGCCTTCATAAAGTGAACTATCTTATTGTCATTATGTGTTGCCTGTTAGCTTTCCAGAGTTATTTTCCTTTTAAACTTTAGTGTTTCCTTACAAGTACAATTAATGTGGTTTTTTAAAAATTGAAAGTTAGTGTTGCTCTCACTGAGTTAAAGTCTTGAAAGGAAACTCCTGTTTACAGAATCCATTTTTTGGGTGTTGCTCAGTTTGCAGTACAGTTTTTTAGAAACAAATGTATCTATGCTTTTGAACAGGGGAATATTTGGGTATCTTTTTAAAGCCAAAAACCTAAACCCAGTGGAAACATTTGCTTAATTTTTACAAATTCCAATGATTTTGTTCTGGTGTAATCATATTTACATTGAGATCTTGGTCATTGTATTACTTTACTAGTATATGAAAACAAGAATATGAAACTGAGTAGAAAGTGATTATTCGTGAAGCAGGTTCAATAAATCGCCTCAGCTGTTGATTACAGTATCAATTCTAACCTTAGGGAGTCTTTTTAAGGACAGTAATTTTGTAGTCACTGAAGCTATTGTTATCTTCATGTTTCTCGCCAAGATATAATGACTTGTTTTTTTCCGGTGACAATAAAATAAAAGGGAGAAGTCTCACTCTTTTAGCCCTTCCTGTTAATATCCTGTTCAGTGATCCACCTTATTGCTTTAGGCTCTCATGGCACTCACAGTTTTGTTCCATAATCACTTGTTCTCTTTTATGACCACAAAGAAGTAATTTACTTGTCCAGATCCACTCTGATGTCTAGTTTTTCTTTGAAATCAATAGGAATAGGGTGCATAGGCATGTTGACTGCCATATTAATGTGTCTTACGGAAGAACTGAGTATCCATAGTTTCAAGTGTTCTCTTTCTTCTAAAGGTCTCATTGGGTTTTCCTGTGCTGTGCAATAATATCACAGTCCTCATGCAGACATAAACAAGCTTGCAACCCTGTAGAACAGAGGTAACAACTGAACTGGGGCAGTGTGGTGTCCTGTGTAGCAACAGAAGACACTGCGAGTATGGGTAGAAACAGCTACAGCTCCTCCGTTGCCCTGATGTGATTAGTCAGGTAATTTACAGCCAAGGAGGGTGTATGTTTGATATTTTAGCAGCGTGTATCAGACTTGGACTTGGTTTTCTTACCTATCAAATACATTGAAAGTAACTTGTTTAAAGTTATATGTGATCTGTAGCAGTGCCTGGTTTCAAAGGCCAGTGGATGAGCCCTGAAAACTCAGCAGTAAAGTAGCCAGTGACTGGATTCTTGTCCATCCAAACTGGTGCTGTCCAAGGTGACAGAGAATTCTGCTTATGCTTAGAAAGTTGTTATTGTAAAGAGAGTCAGTCCTGAATTATAGGACATAACATTATAAAAAACATTTCTAGTGGTATTAATGGTGTTACTGGGTTAGTTGGAAGAATAGGGAAGTGATTCTTCGGCTCTGGTCAGTACTGGTGACACCACACCTGCAGTTCTGGGCTCCGTAGCACAGGAGAGTTATGGGCATACCAGAGAGAGCCCAATGAAGGGCCACAAAGATGATTCAGGGACTGGCGCATCTTCCCCATGTGGAAAGTCTGGGAGTGCTGGGACTGTTTAGCCTGGAGAAGAAAAGGCTCGGGGGGAAACTTATCAATGTAATAAGTACCTGAAGGGAGGGTGCAAAAGGGAACCTAGCCAGGCCCTTCCCAGTGTTTCCCAGTGACAGGACAAGAGGCAATGGGCACCAGCTGAAAGACAAGAGGTTCCATCTGAACGTTTTTTTTCCTGTGAGGGTGACTGAGTACTGGCATGGGTTGTGCAGAGACGTTGTAGGGTCTCTCTCTTTGGAGATATTAAAAAAATGTCTGGACGTGGCCTTGGCTCCAGTTAGCCCTGCTTAAGTAGAGGGGTTGGACCAGGTGACCCCCAGAGGTCCCTTCCAACATCAACCAGTGTGTGATTCTGTGAATAAAGTGAGACAGAGATTCCTTCAGATAAAGGTGGGACAAAGTAACAGCTGTGGTTTGGGTTCTTCACTTCAGGAAGAGGATTATAGGCTGGAAGTAATGCCTTTGCTTCTGTGTAAAAACAACAGTATGTAAATAAGACCTTATGTAAGGTGTAAGGACTTGCGTGCATTGTTCAGATTCTCACCATGCCTATGCCAGTCCATTGATGGCACATGGGCAGAGAACAAATGCAAACCAGTGAAAGCTGCTCTGTAGAATGAGCTGTTTTCAGTGTTTCCTTTGCAAAGCTAGAAAAACGTATTTTTGTGTTTTAGTCTTACAAAATTCTGATCATCCAAGTGACACAAGTATTTCCTAATTTCACAGACTGTTAGCTCCAGAAAGCTAGGTCTACAGAGGACTGAGCCCTTAAAATGGACCAGCTTAACTCCTCAAAGATGGGGAAGCTGTTGAAGTATGTAGAGTGAACTCATAATATGAGTTTCACAAAGCTGTCTGGGTAGTAGGTAAGGGAGATACTACTTTCCTCCTATAGCTGGGTACATTAGATATTTACGTTCTATTGAAATATATTGAATTTTGGCAGCCTTCTTAACCTGACAGGTTCTCACCAGGTACCAACAGACAACCTTTAGGTATCCCCTGAGATTTGGACTACATTGAAGAATGCTCAGTGTTCAGGTCTACCCATCTTTGCTAAAACTGTTGGAGAAAGAATCTTAAAAGTAAAGATTCTTATTTGATATTGGACTTCAGCTTGAATACACTGAAACCTTCAATGTGACAAGTTTATGCGTCTTCATTCTAATTCCTCTGGTTTTCTGATTAGCACGGAAGGTAAATAGTTATTCTCATGAGGAAGTAATTTCATCTGAAGTATCTTCCCCCCACCCCATGTCAAGAGTCAATCTTTTCAAGCGCCAGGCCTCTAAATAAAAGACTTTTCTTAATGAAACCACCAATCTTGGTAAGCTAGGATCTGCCTTCCAAACAGAATTGAAGGAAATCTCCCTTTTTAGGTCTGGAATGTAAGCAGCTATGGAATTTCAGCATCTGGAATGCTTGAGATTTACAAGTTAGCTTTCCTCAGCCAGGTATTTATTGTGAAGTTATTTACAGAACTCAGGACTTAACACTTGGTAGCTTTAATAGTGTGTTGCCCCCTTCCCCCCATCCCCAATAGTTATAATTAAATCCTGCAGTTTTATTGCATGAAAGACTATGAATGTCAATGTATGGAGTTAAAAAGCTTTTTTAAGTAATTTTGCTTTGGGAATATTATTAAAGTTAATATAAATGTCATGTTAAAAACTTCAGGCAACTCCTTGAACAGCAGAGAGAATTCCGCTTTTTTTCTGCTAACAAATTCGCTTTCTCCACTGTTTCAAGTGAAGATATTATTTAAATAACTATTATCTTGTAAAACTCATCTGTTACCTTTTAAAAATCATCCAGTGATGTAAACAGTTGAATTTCCTCTTTTTAAAAATGAAACATTAGTTTTTAAAAATTATATTATTATTTCTAAATGTAGATCTCAACTCTGATGATGGTTATTTTCCTAATTTGGGGAAAATCATCAAACCTGTCACTTTCATTTTCTACATGTTGTTTGTCATGAAATCTGGTGGGTTTTGAAAAGTTAGTAGTGATGAGATAGATTTAATAGGCTTATGAAGTATTTAGAGTACTCAGATACTGGTCGTTGAGTGCAATGAAATACTGTGGTTCTCATGACTTTATTGATTTCATGTTAACTTACATTTTGTTTCAGCTTATTCAAAGATAATATACATGTTTTCTTCAAAAAGTGATTTAAAACACAGACAAGTGTATTTTAATAATTAATTGATCAACCGTGTAGTAATCTGATTATTACAGGTGCTATGCACAGCAGTGTTTTAAAGTACTTGCAACAGAACTAAAAGTGAGACCGTATTGTACCATATCAAGTGTTTCAAAGGTCACGGAAACTGTCCAATTGTCATTTTTTATTGTTTCACAGAATGTATTTACACCATTTTGCACACCTTTAATGACACACAAGTTGTGAGACAGATGTGTAATCATCCCCCTAACATGGAAAATGTGTTTTGTGTAGCTGTTCAAAAAGGAGTTGTTTCAAGAACAATGATTTCCTATGCAGTCCTGCCTCATTTGGCAGGCACAGGGCTGCAGGTCCCGTGCTGCAGGTCTCCTGCCTGGTCCCCTGCCCAGAGCAGGGCCCACCCTCATTGTACATGGCTTTGTCCAGTCAGGTCTTGAAAACCTCCGAGAGTGGATATTCTGCAGTGTCCTGTGACATTCCCCAGATGAGATTTGCTCCTTTCTGTGTCCTGTCTGAGTGTTTATCAGTGCTAATACAAAAGACAAGTAATTAAGTAGGAACTTGCTAATTAAATTTAAAGAGCCTATATATCGCAGCAATGTCTGTGAATGGCTAATGTAGGTGCTACTTAACCCCCAGGGCTTTCATTTCTAAACCCCAGTCTGTGCCCGCTGTGCAGAATTGGTGGTAAACAAAGAAAAAAGCTACATGATGAAAGCCAATGCCCCTGAAGGAAAAGCAAAAAATTACAACTGAGATTGGCTTTTATAACCATTTTGTTTGGGTTTTCTTGAACCTTTAGTATTTTAAAGGTCAGTAATGAGCCATATCCAGGCAGGTATACCTGTTTCTTTTCATACAAACATGTTTTCCTCCCACATGGTATATTGGATGTTGGCCTTGACAAGAGATTGCGATGTTAATTGATGTAATAGGCTTATATGAGGATTTCTGACATCTCAATACCGTTAAATCCTAATAGATTCTTTTTGTTATCCTTGTCTTTTAACAGCCTGTGACTGTAGATCATCTATTTAAATTTTCTGATTATTATTCTCTAGTTTTAGCACCAAACCAAGTTTTTGGAGTTAAAAAGAAGTACTTCAGATAACTTTTCCTTAGATAAAGTTACATTAAAAATTGTTTAATTGTAAGGCCATATGAGTTGGTACTGAAGAACTGCAGCATTTGCAGTCAGGTGTCTTTCTGTGAACAATTCCCTCCCAAGACACATTTCAGTTATGACAGCTGTAAAACATAAAGCAGCCTCGGCTTACCTGGTAATGACAGTGATTCATTAGAGAAAGCAGATAGCAGTAAGGGCTAATTACAGCTGGAGCTCAGGAATTGTATGACTATATTTCTATATTCTTGAATTACATAATCAAAAGATCTTTTAAAAGAGCTTGCCTGCATCTGTTTTTCATTTTGAGGGTCTTTTAGCATATATATTCATATATTAATGTGCACTCTTACTTTTTAATTCTAACTTCAGTACAGCTTTCAAGCACAGTCTCAATGAGATGTTATTTTCATTTTTATTTCAAAGCTTCAACTAACCTTGTTAAGCAAGTCTTTTTTTTAGAAAAAGAAATGCTTGTTAAAGAGAATTTTTGCCATTTTCTGTGAGTGCTCTTAAAAGGAAAGTGTCTCCTGTAGGAACAAATGGCTGACTCCAGACACTTGTAATGCAGCGTAGAGCATTGAAGACCACTATTAATTAACTCCATTCTATCCCAGTCATCTGGCATCTTCTTTAGCTAATTTTTGGGTAATCTTTATCTAAGTGCAATTATCACACTATCAAAAAAAAACATGTAGGGGAAACTGAACAGCATGAAATGATATAATGCATTAGTCATGGAGGGCTTTGCTGAACACTTTAATAGCTATAAAATGAAGATGTCTTTTCTTCAGCAGGTCACATTGATTTTAGCTGAAGTTTCAAAGTAGCCCTAGAGTCTCATACATATTTCCGTGTCTGGGGGTATTGGTTCTGCCGTTGGAGGGTTATTTCCATTACCTGCTGGACCAGAACCTTCTTTTACCTGGCATAACTCTGAGCATGCCAGTAATTCAATCAGCAGGAGTATGTGGCAAAGATTGTTAAGATTTTTGCATTGTTTCTTTTGCGATGGCTATTGTGTGATTTGCTTCAGGCTGTCATTTTTGTCTGCCATCCAATGTATGTTGGCAGCAGGGTTGTGTACTAGTCTTTGTGTCTGGTCACAGAAAAAAATTCATGTATCTCAGCCAGACCATTTTGTTATTCCTTTAGAATTAAAAGCATATGAAACAGATGCATCTTAATAAGTATCTTTTTTTTTTTTATAAATAACATTTAAATAACTTAAAACAATAAAGTTCAAATACAACTTAAAATAAAGTTTAATGCTGTAACAACAGAAAAAGCATGTATAAGGATGGAAAAATAATATTGAAAGCTGTATGCCCTAACAGGAATTATACAAAAGATAGGATATGTTACATAAAAAACCTTAATATGTCTGAATTTTTGCTCCATCGTTATATAAAATGTTAATTTGTGAAAAGTGAGATGAAGTACGTTATTTATTCCTATTTTTATTTTACATACACTATTTGAAACATCTTTTAGAGCAGCATTCGGTATTTGTTTCATTAATAGATAGGAACATTTTGTGTTAGAGTAAACTTAATTTTTCCAAACTAACTCTTTTATCTGAATACAACAATAAACATTTACAAGATTATATTTTTTTCTGATCATATAGTTTATGTATAGGATATCAGTTTCTTGGGGGAAGTATTTAAAATACTGCTCAGCCTCCACATTTTCTATTGACTTGATAATCTGACAACTCATTCCAGCAGCCTTAAAGTCTGACATATTTTACACAACATTATCATCTGCTTATTATTATTATAGCAGCCATATTTAAGAAGCAGATAGGTTTTTTTTTAAATAAAATATTATCAGATAATCAAGTAATGACTTATTCTCAGGGTAAATTAATTTAAGAAACTACCCAGTTACAAAGACTAAGATAATGATTGTACAACTCTTTAGAATTTTTTACAACTTTTAGTTACTAAATCTGGTTTTGTGTATATTTTCAAATCTTTTTCATGTAGTCTCTTAAAAATAAACATAAATGCGCAAGTCCAGCTTGTTCAGTTTCTCAGTAGTATTCCAGCATCTCTTGATATCTTGTCAAATAGTCTTCTTAAAATTAATCTTCCTGCTGGAACTAGTTCTTTATAGATCATTTGTGATTAGGATATTGCCAGAGGAAGAAAGTGGGATGCTCTGTGTTCTTTCTTTGTTTTTTTACCTTTCATTGGAACCCCTTTGTGGTTTAGTGTGACAAACATCTCCTTTCCTTTGTGTGTCCATTTTGCAGAAGCATAAGTGTTATAGTGGTTTTCTTCAATCAGTTCTATGAAGTTGCAGTCCTCGTTGCAGACTTTCTGTTGAGATAAAAAAAAAAAAAAGTAAGAGAAGTACGAGCATCTTTTTAAATACTTAGATTAGGGAAGATGGGAGAAAAACATGCATTGTAAAGGCTGCATATTATTAATATTTTAATAAATAAATTTGTCATCTGAAATCTGAATGTTGAATATTTTGAAGAAGTATATAATCTCTAATAATTTGATTTATTGAATGAACATAAAAGTCTAGTATGGGATGTCTGAGATAAGTACAGGATACATTTTACTTTGTTAGGCATCTGTTTTATAAAAAACCCCATACAGATGCTACATCTAAAAATAGGTATCTTTCCGATTTTACAGGATAATTGTAACGTAAGAGAAGTTTGCACCCATACCTTTCCATAGAGTCTTCCTGACTTGTTCATTGCTAGAAAGTATTCACTTTCCACTCCTTTGATTGCCACTATTCCAACTGCCACTGTTCGGATTTCTAGAATACCTGCAAAAGCACATAGGAGGGGCTGTAAAACAGTCGGCTGCTCTCCAGGCAACTTAGAAGGTTTAGCTGAACTAATATTCTGTAATATTTCCATCTCTATTGAAAATCTGCAGCAATTGGTCTTGAAAAACAGAAAAATTACATGTATTCATGTGAAATACTAGACTTTAAAAAATCCCTGTGTGTGATCGTGTCTGCACAAAACCACTTAAAAATTTGCATGATGATAATTTTAAAGTATATTCTGAAGCTGTGATCTCAGTATAAAGTTTTTGTATTTTCAAAGCCTCAGTGTATCTTAGAAGTTATCAGGCTCGTGGTTTCATTTGGAACACATACTCAGCTGTCAAGGTTCACAGAATTTGTGTAAAGCCTTTATTTTGAAGTCTTGTGGAGCAGCATCATCTCCTTGAGAGAGTGTAAACCTTAGAACTTGTGAGTGATAGAAAACAGACCACAGTGTCTTAAATAAGATAAAGTATTTGCTTGACCTTTGTATGCTTTTATGACTGATTTGAGCTGTAAAGATACGTGTATTTGAAAGTCATTAAAGGCTGCTCTGAGAACTCATTTATTCAAAACCAGAAAACATTTAGCGTTGTGTTCTAGAAACTTCTTTATTTTCATCTCACTGATATGTGTCTGCAATACTTTCTGTGGTCACTATGATAGATTTAAGTTGTCTGCAACATAAAAAATATTCTTATGTTAGTAAAAAAAATAAATTAGCAATGGCAGGAGGATGGTGCAAGTTATTAAGGAGCACCAGGTTGTTTTCAGGCTTAAATAATAATAATGTTGTCTTAAGCAATCGTTTAGAGTTATTCATCTGAGTTTGGGCTCTTTCCTTCCATACTGAGTCACTGACAGGACTGGAACTCGTTCTCCAAAGGGGGGTCTTCCAAAGGCAGCCAATTCCAGGCAAATTCCCCCCGCTCAGTGTGGGGGAGGCCAGGGAGACAGAGGGAGACAGAGGCATGTGTAGACTGTCACCTGAAAGATACCTTTCCTCCTAAACAAAATATTCCATTTTTTCCCCTTCCAAGTTTCCATTGACTTTTCACAGCCATCACACATGAGCATAATTTTTCAATAATTCAGGTTTTGGGGTTTTTTGAAAGGAAATATCTATGCTATTTTTCCTTCCCTATACTTTTTCATATATCCTGATGTCCTTTGCTTTCTTTCTTGTTCTCTTTTGCTTTCCTCCTTGACCTTACTGATGTATCCAGTCCTAGCCTGTATTGTTTTTTCCTTCCTATTTTCCCTACCACCTCAGTTACCTCTTCTCCTGGTGTGTGCACTGCTGGGCATTCCTCTGGGAACACTTTTGCCTCTGTACTTCTCTGCAGTGCTAAGCCAGCTCAAAGTAAAGCTTTAGAATTCTCTGACAAACTCGCTCTGCTGCAGGCCCAGCAACAGTTCTGACAAAAGGCAATTTGTAACCGAAACTAACCGAAATTATATTAACTTTCATTTACATTTCACTTTAGAAAAACCACAGTGAGGCTGAAAAACAGATGAACATCTGCATTTAGCCAAACAAAGAGCATAACAGTGGAAGGGATCTCTGGGTCATCAAGTCCAGTGTTCTGCTGGCCTGGGAATTGCATCAGATAATTCTCTTTTCATAAACTTTGCCAATACTAAATTGAAGTTATTTCTTTGCCCCCAGTATTTCTGCCGAAGGCTGTTCCAGAGTTTGATTTATTTTAATGGCTACAGACTTCGTAGTAATTTGCAATCTGCATTTTTTCAGTGACAGCTTATATCCATTTGCTCTTTTGCCTATGCTGGCCATTAACTTAAGGAGAGATTTAAAAAAAAAAAAAGTATTTGAGATTTCTATTTATACAGAACTTTAAAAAAACGGAAGATTCAAAATTACTTTTTTAAACAAATCGTGCTCATAGGATGGAGATTTCCTTGAGGAAGCTGATATTGGCTGAAGTTGCAGTAGTAAGAAATCCTACTACTTTTAAAAAGAAAATGCTGAAAGGTTTTGTCCAAGCCAATATTATCACTGTTACAATTTTATGTAATTTTTTTTTAGGGGTTTTTTTCTGAAATAGGTGGTGATACTCATACTGACTTGTTGGATTTATTTTTGGTTTGGGGTACTTGTTTTTCTTCCTGTATGTATGTAAATTACGGAAAGAGGCTATTAAGGTTGACAAGACATACACTGAAAGTTTATTAGTTATCAATGTCATTGCAGTTGTATCACATGCTTAAATTTAGTATCCAGTGTCAGAGGTCTCTCAGAAACCAGAAAGAATGCTTCTTATGTAATATTCAATATAATATAGGCGGAGATTTGAGTACTTTCATGGCTTTTCAAGGTGCTTCTGAATATACAAGATTTCTAAGTTGTCCAGCTTTCCCCTTCATGCCTGTTATGCTCACCATAATTCCCAAAGCACAAGCTCTTTGATGAACTACATAATGGAATATTTAACACTTATGAACAACATAATCTATGAAAAAAGTTAAACTACTGTTCTATTTTTTCCATTCTCAGCTTAATATATAAATACTTCATGCAAACTTTGAGGTTAAGGAGACGTGGATATTAGAAACTGCTGTCTCTTCCAATTATAATTTTATCAATTGTATTTAAATAAGAAAATTATATTTTACATTAAATCATAATTATAGCACCAAAACAGGAAATTACCAAAGAATATACCAAAGCATAAACCCATAAAACAGAGAAAGTAAGTTGTATTTTTCTCTCTTTGTTTAATTTCCTTTCAGTATTTCTATTAAGTCAATATTTCACATTATATTCACTATATGACACTGTAGTCATATTGGTTAGTATTTATTTTGTATATTCTTGGTACTCAATCACTGCAAGAGAAATTCCAGGATGCTAAATAGACTCTGGGATACCTGATGGCTGGTAGGAACCTAATCCATCAGGAGGTGTCAGGGGAATAAAACTGTTCGACTACAACTTTGGCCAACTGCAGGTATTTCCTGTTTGATCTGTACTTTCTGTAGTCATCTGCTACTGGTGGTTCTTGCCAGCAGGATATTGGGCTAAATTAAGTTTGAATCTGAGCAGATACGGTTATCCTTACGCTCCTTGTGTATATGGATTGTTACACAGTCAGGCCTGTAAGATCCAGCCAAGTCTGTGAATGTGATCTTCTTGGGTTTATTTTTTTAAAAAAAACCCTCTTCTTTTTGCCCTTTTCTTTAGTTTTGAAATTCTGCATCACTGAATGTCTTTGAGACTAGGCAGGAACAGCATTCGTGTGCTGGAAACTAACCCAATAAAGTCATTTTTCTTGTGGGGAAGAGCTTTGAGGAGTTGGTGGTAGTAAAATGAACAACATCACTGTAACATACTCTAAAGATGAGCTGTATAATAAGGACGGCAACACAAGTTAAGCAAAACTCCCCAAATTGCCCTGGTAATCCATTTTTGGCTGCCTTTAAGACATGAACTGAGTTAAAATGTCTCAATTTTATTGCTCCTCTCCTGTGAGCCCAAGTGTAGCTGACCTGCAGTGTTCATGGTGATTCTTGTTAGGTGGTTCACTGGAAGGAGATCAATCTCTTTACCAGTACAAAAATGATGATAGATATAAATGCTCTCTGTTGTGTTATGTTTGTGGGCCATTTTGTATATAAACAAGAGCATTGCAAGATTTCAGCTCACTCAGTGGAGCCAGGGTTTTATCCCTAAGGTAGTTGCTTCGGAACAGCAGCAGAGGTGTGGTGAGTTTAAGTCTTTTCAGAGAAAAACCCACGCAGAAATAGAAAAATATCAAACAGGCACACATGTGAGATTTGTCTCTGCCAACTTCTGAGCATAATATTTATATTGCACCAGATGCTTCAGAGAAATGATAAAGAACTAAAATCTACAGTCAGAAATCCTACTAAGGAAAGCCTCTTCTCCTCAGTCTAATGCTGTTCCATTTTTTGTCTTATATTAGCAAGTGCATTCTTTTGTGCTTCCTTTTGAATAAAGACTTTTAATCCTTCCAATCTCTATTCATGAGAAGGAAAAAGTCACCAAGCTAGGACAGAAAAGAGAAAATTTTTATTTATTTATTTATTTTAAATACTCTTCATACTTTAATAACCAAAATTACTTTAAAGGCATGCTTAAATTGATAAGAAGTTGATGAGAAATTCAGAAGGCCAAACTTCAACAGGGTCTTAAATATCCCTCATTTAAAAATTAAAACGTAAACTATGTTTTTCAGTTACTTTTATCTAAAGCATCCCCATAGAAGTTCAGAGGAGGTTTAAGAGAAGACTTGAATATACCACAAAGTAACTGGGAAAGAAATCAGATTAAAGCCAGAAAGAAAAAAAAAAAAAACAACATAGAGATGGGCATACAAAATTGAAAACAACTGTAATTTCTATAAAATCAGCATGAAATTCCAAACAATTTTATATGGTTGCATGGTCAGTGTATCGAATGTAGCTTAAAATTCCTGCAGTGAATGAAGTTTCCTACGGAGCTGAAATTCTGTCTGGTGCACGTAAAAGACACTCAGCTGGGATGGGCCATGGTTTCTCTTTAGAAGAGATGACTGTGGATGATGGCAGTATTCTTTTTAACCACTTGTGCAAATGAAATAACAGGCAATTGATACCCAGTAAAGAAAAAAAGAAAATGACCAAAAAAAGACACAAACCAACACTTCAGGCTGACAGAACAGTTTAACAGTTTTAGTGGGTGAAAAATATCTCAGGTTATGAAGAAAACTGACATCACAAATGAGGTGAGTTTACTGGCATTCTGGTCTAAGAATGACAGTCGCTCAGTACTTTACAAGCAGCCACTTTTATGTTTGGACTTATTCCACAACCGTGGCCTGAAAGACAGGATAGTACCTCAGGCTGGAAACGAAAGTGATACTAAATTGATCATTCTCATATGAGATAATTCTTTCCTGGTATTTGATAATTTTGTTTTGCATCACCTGATATTAAGTGTTTTTTTCTGGTTTAAATAGTTTGTTCACATTAACATTTTCATCTTCCTTTTATTTGTTAAACTTTTTTTTGCTTTTACAACACACTGTGACATTTAACTTGTTTTAACTAATCTTTGCTTTTATTGCAACACGATCCATTTAGAGATTATATTAATTTCTATCAGCCATAGCTGAACAGGCAGAGTCTCTTTGTGTTTACCCACAATATCCTCAAATAACAGTATCTTATCTATAACAAAGCAGCAAGAGCTTTGTGATTCAGCAAAATCAGGGCATTTTGTCTTTAATCATTTTGCAGCCAAGAGGCTGAGAGAACAATTGCAATTCTTGCTTCTGAGGGCTGGAGGGAAACCAGTGAGTCTGCTCATGCCTGAGGATCCAGCAGGCAGCTCCGACCTGTCCACAGGGGCTTTGGCAGAGAGGAGGGAGCAGGACCACTGAGCTGGGTATCTTTTTACCCTTTAGGGAACTGCCCCAGTAGGTAACATTGTTCAGGGAGATCTGGCACAATTTGAAGTGCACATTGTGCTCAGTCCTCATCAGGCGATTCTTTCCCCAGACATTTCATATGCTGCAGGTGTGCCCTCAGTGTTGGTCATATGAGGTTTCTGGGCACTGCTCCTCCATTTGTTGGAATTTCTGTAGATATTCATTTAAGAAGAAATTTTGACATCATTACATTTTTTGAGTTCCATCCCAGTGCTTCTCTATTCTGTCAGGTACATATCTTACGAGAAAATGTTTAAGGGTGAGATGGAAACTTCTAAGAAGACTTTGCAGTCTTCTAAATGCTGGAAAGAAGGACAAAAGAAGAGAAGGAAAAGTATGGCTTTTAAGGACAGAAAAACAAAAGCTAGTCCAGAAACTAGTTGTTATTTTAAATTCTTATTATTTCCTCTTAAAAAAATAGGTAACATATCTAATTTTTAGTATATTCTAAATGCTTTACAATACCAAATTTTGTGTGATGGGTACAGCACTGTATTTCTTGTGGGCTCTCTTTGCACTCAAGTTGAAAAGAACAGCCTGTTGCTGATTTTTGGGGGGAGGGAGGCTGCCAGTAATTTTAGGGCACTGGCAGTTCGGCTCTCGTGAGGAATGTGTTTGTGAAACACCCTTTCCTGGGCTGAATAGTCTGAAGATAAAGCATGTGGAATCTCCAATAGGGAAAGAGGGGGCAGAAAAGACTTGGATGGAGAATTAAGTCAAAACAAAGTGAAACTTCTAAATTTCACTAACTTGTGTTTCTAATTAATTGAATTTTGAGCACATATTTATGAATTCAAATGACCTTTGCGGATGATTCAGGGCCAAGAAAAATGATCTCGTCATTGCTTACACCATTTAATGGTATTTAATGTAATTTATTCTTTTGCTCTGGGATTTAATAAGTTAATGTCTGTGCCTCTTAAAGCAAGAAAATGCAGATCATGATGGTCAATCATAAAGTATCTTGGGAAACTTTCCTGATGTTGGTGTCTGTGTTGGGTGCATTTGGTGTCCCAGCACAGTAAATACATTCATTAGCTGGCTTATTACACTTCAGTGTTTTTCCAGAAGAGTCTATTAATGAAATTAATGCTTTCATTGGATAGTTTTGTAAGTCATTGGTTTCAGAAACATTACTCCTTTCTATCTCTTTTTTTTTTTAAATAATGAAGTACTTGTATGTGTTTATTTTGATTCTTAATAATATTTTTAAAGGGATGCATCCCAAAATTAATTTTTAGGTACAACAGTTTGTGTGCTTATTCTCTCTCAAATATAAAATCTAATGGTAAAAAAATTACTGCAAATAAAGGTATTCATTTAAGGTATTGTATCATATGACTTAATTTTTATCCTTCCCTATTACTAAATTACAGTTAATAGAAAGTAGAATTTGCATTTGTGTTGTGTACTTTCCTTAGCAAGAGAGTGAAGGAGTTTCCCAGATGGTACCTCATAGAACTTACGTTCACGAGCCTTATAAGTAGAAATAGATACACACATTTATGTTATAATGGTTTTCAAAGCAGAGATGACATTTTCTCTACCCCAAGAATTTTCTGTCTGTGGATATGATTTTAATGAACTATTAATTAAGGTCACAGAAAACAAGTTGGTACATACATTCACTATCCCTTTCTTCTTTTAACTTCTTGTGATACTCAGAGTTTTGATCTATGGCTCAAACACATATATGTTGTTATTTACAACACAGGCCAACACGGAAGGCTCAGAAAGCCTTGATTTTGTGTCTCTGTGCCATTTCCATGTGTGCATTTGCTGTGCATGTGCGCCTGTCTGAAGCACTCGAGATATGAATATGGCTGTAAAAACACCCGCACATAAACAATGGATCTGTCAAGGGTTTTCAGGAGAACTGAAGCTACTGCTTCAGTGAAGAGCCAGACATCTGGATATCATGGACAAATATTCAAAGCACTCAAAACTCCCGGGTTTTTCCCGTGTGTGATTTCCAAGCAGGAAAAATCATGGTTGTCTGAGGAAACATGATTAACGAGAGAGAGATATTCCTTGAGGACTCGCTGCAGCGTGTTGTTCAACATCCTCAAGTAGCAGAATTTGCTTATAAGATTCAGTCCATGTGCAGAAAATGTCTTACTAAGCACAAGTAGCTGATGTTGAATTACCCTTTTGCAATTCACTGGGCACAAAAGTGGTGGGCATACTGTATGAAAAAGAAAATCGATGAATTGCTAAACAGAAATCCATTTTTTGTCCTCTGCTGGATTCTCTCTTATTGATCATTTTAAACATTCCTTATTTGACATTACATTATTGGTAAATTTTTCCACTGTATTCCAATCCTACAATCTGATTAATACATGCATTGCTAGATAGAACAACCTTGTGATAAACCATTGTCCTGGTGATACTCAACAGCTGACAGGTAAGTTAGTTAAGGAATTTGAGCCTTGGCAAGGGTTCTGAAAGAAACTGCTAACCTGATATCTCTGTGACGGTAGTACAAAAAAGGCAAGACAAACCAAACAGAAGAGGGAAGATACAACTGAAATGACTGTTTAGAAATGCTGTTACTTTACTTACAAGGTCTGTTCTTTGCATGTCTGCTTGGACTTGGGGGTGTTTACCTTTATGACAGAGAAGGAAGGGGTAAGCCAAGTTCCACTCCTAAGTCTGCATTGTTCAAGGTATTTACAGTTTCTCATGCATCATCAAATGTATCATCTGCCCTTCCAACCATGCATTGATGCTACTGCAGCAAGAAGCGCAGAGTGTGCTTTGAAATTCCAGGCTGATGTTTGGAAATACACCTTCCTTTTTGCTTAAAACTTAATTTGATCTGCAATGGGAAATATTAAGAGCCATGATACCTTTTTTTTTGGTTAGTTTTCAAAGTGAATAAATGGAAAGCAGTGCACATCCAGATTACCTCCCCTAATTACTGTAGTGAGGATTTCAGTGACCGTATTGCAACTAATGACTGCTGGAGAGAAAAAGCTTAGAACTTCCAAGTATTTTTCCTTATTAGACAACCTGTTTGGCCTCAGTTTTCTATTAACTCTCTGCTAATGTCTGTGGGTTAGATGCATTTATAAATCAAATACTTAATTCCTCATTAGAAATGGTAGCATAGTAAGAATTGCTCTAGCACATTCTGACTCTAACTTGCATTCCTGGGTGCATGTCACTCAAACATTAGCAGTTTAGACCACTGTCTTTCCAGTATTCCTCTTGGTTTAATCTTCAAAGGCAAAGGCTGTGACATTTTTCACCAAAGTAAATTGCAAAACTATGAACTTTTCAGTTTAGAGGTGTGACTTGTGCATAACAATATGTAGTAACAACTGAATAACATGCTGCCCCAGGCAGTCATTCTCTCATTAAACTTATTAGAACTCTTCACTTTGCTGATCTCCACTGTGCTTTAGATAAATATTTGCTTGATCAGCCTCTTATACAGCATGTAGTCATTTCTCATTTTTGCAGGAAACTACATTTCCCTCCAATAAAAATTGCCTTGAAGCTAAACATATGGTTATAATGAAGAATAATATTATTTTTTAGAATTAATACTGTCATGTAAAATCCAAGTCTTAATCCTCAGTCTGAAAAAGTGCTCTCTTATTACAGCATTAATAATTTACTGATATGAAAAATGGGTAAAAAAAGAGTTGAATGACTGTTTACAAAATCTAATTTTTTCCAAGCAGTAAGAAAATTAATGATTTAATAGTTTAGAGCTGAACTTTTACAACAAATACTTTCCCTACAGCTCAGATGAAGGATATTTCTAGTATTTAAACATTTTGTGCCAGTTTCTCTGGATTACATGATCTTTCCAGGCTTTGCAAACTTTCAGAATGTAGCTTCAAAATAGCAAAAGTAAATGTAAAATGTTTTTTATTAAGCTTTCCACACCAAAATACGATGCATCCAGGTAGAGGTGCAAAATGTCCCAAATTCAGTTTCAGTGCCTACAGCTATTTTGATTATCTGAACTTGGAAAACTCCACACAGGACCACAGCCTCCTGTCTCTTCAAATTCTTACATAATACAAAAGTTTTAAAACAGATTAATTTGTCTTTTGTTGGTTGGTTGGTTTGGTTTTGGTTGTTTCTTTGGGGGTTTTAGTGTGTGTGTGTGTNTTTGTGTGTGTGTGTGTGGGGTTTGTGTTTTTTTTTTTTTTTTTTTTTTTTTTTTTTTTTTTGTTACTATGCTATTTTGTGTTTTGATCCAGTAAAGGGCTGGTGTTTTCCTTCCCCCTTTCCTGGGTAGAATGAGTGATCATAGTTGACAAAATTAATGTCCTTTCCATGGAAGACCTTTTCTAAGAAAAACAGGAGTGCATATTCACATACCTTTTCTGTGTGAAAGAAAACAAATTATTCATTATCTGAATTGTGTTCTGGAGACCTTTAATTCCAGGTGCATTTCCCCTGTTTTTGTGGCTTATTATCACCTGTATAGAGTGGCTGCAGCAGTCACAAAAATGGGTGCTGAACTTACTCAGTTAAAGGGGGCAAAAATAATTCCAAGACAGAATCTGCTCTTTTTTATATGAAATATTCCCTGACCTCAAGGTTTAGCTGTTTTGTTCTGTGCATTGTGGTGCCTCCAGCCATTCCTGTGGCAGTTTTTCTGGTTCCTGAAATGGGCTTGACAGGAGGAATAGCAGAGCCGCATTCTGGGCACAAACGGAACCTTAAAACTGCCTTTTTGTGTTCTTTCAGGATGAGTTAAAATCATACATTGCTTAGACAGATTACTAGAAGTGATTATTAAATGCTTGTAGAATGATCATAATGATATTCTATGATGTGTTATCAGTTTAAATGTGTAGTACAATGCATTTTTATTAGTGAAAATGCTCCCAGATGTAGCTAATAACCTAAATTATTTAAAATAAGTGAAATTTAGGAAGTGGATGCTTAAGAAAGGAGGTGACTGTAGTATTGCAGACCCTAAACGTATACTTAGGGGCCTGGAGCATAGAAGCAAATAGTTTTAAACGGTTTGAAATTTTAGACAGTAAAATTTTGTTTCACATAGTTAAGAGATCATTTCAGTCATAAACGGTGTGATCCCTATTGCACGGCATGGACATCTTTGCGCACTCTGAGCAGTTCTGTGAAATGCAGGGCAAGCACCACCCAAGTGAATCCATTTTAGTTCCATTTCCAAGTGGGATCTGGGCTTGGTGCAGGGACAGCTGAAGCTGGACGGCTAAATATCTCAGTTCCAGTGTCCAGAAGAACACAAGCAGGCACTACGTAATTCTTGTCAAGGTACAAAATGCAAGAAACTGCGGAGAAAATCTCACTAAGCCCTTTCTGCAGCCCAGAGTGGGGACTGATAGAAACCATCTGGCTCACTCCTGCCTGCAGAACACCACTGGGCATATATTTATGTGATATGGTCTCTCAAATTGTTCCAGTTTGCTGCTGACAAATAATTTAGATTTAGATGAATTTCAGAAGGTGTATTAGACCAAAGAATAAAATATAAGCTGGTAAAAGGCAAAAATTTAAAAACTCCCCAAATCAAAACCAATCTAATAATTTAATCCAATCCTGATAAATAAATGAGGGTTTTTGTACAAGGTGTTTCTCTTGCTCAGTATATGGATTAAAATACGTGTCAAATATCTAACAATTTTTTTTCAAATACCGTAAGAATTCCCTGTCTTAATTTTGCCTAGTGTAATTAATATCCTTCTAATTGCACACTGTTTTTACAGTCTAAAATTTTAAGCCTGACTGGAAACCTGACTTTAGGGAAATCAATACAATATTTGCCTTTACAGACAGGCAGCACTTTGAAAATTCTCTCTTTTGTCTACATGACTAGATATTTATAAATATGTTACTGTCATCCAGTTGTTATCTTTAGTTGTTATCTAGATCTACAATCCAATATCAAAACAGAAAACAAACAGCATCAACACCAGTGGAGACAATTTTTCCCGGCTACAGGACCAATTGCTGTTCCAGAGCAAATATACTATGGCAGCTGCAGCCACATTTCTCTTTTATTCTGTATTTATCTGTGTGATTTTTAATCTGCCTTTTTAAATTCAGCTGAGTTGACCAGTTGGCAGATCTGGGTATTTTTCAGTTTTGTCTGCAAATGCCAGGATAGAGTAAATCAGATGTTAACCATCTTGAGTCTGGTGACAGAAGTGTCCGTGCACACTCGTGGTTCTGTCTGGTGCATAATACCAGGAGGTCAGTGAGAAAACTATTGCAACTAGAGTAAGGTAAGTATTTCTAGAGTCCACAGCCTTTCTGTGCTTTGCTTTTGTGAGTATTTCATAGAAAGAGTAGCCCAGTTTTTCTGTGAAAGTTACTTGTACCCTAAAAGTAGAAGTTAGGGCTCTAGGGCTAAGGGCTGCACACATTCCAGTGTGTTGTGATAGGACAGTATGATATTACCTTATGAAAAAGGTTATGATTACCTTATCAGTCATAGCTAAAATGTAAAAATTCATGAAATGAGAAATCACTACCGAGCAGTTAACAGAGCACAGGGTTAGCCAAATTATATGATGTTTCTTTAAACTTTTTTATCAACTTTAAAATGTTTTACTATTGTTTTGGTTGTACACAACCCAGTTCCCCATTGCTTTTGTTCTAATTTTTATATTCCCATTTGTGAATCAGTGCGGTTACATTTATTTCAGTTTATATTAAAAATATTAGTTTATATCAGCTATAAGATACATGAAGGGGACTTCTGAAAGGGAAACTCTGAAGTTAGAACTGTATTGTTCGCCACTGTTCCTTTGCATTATCACCAAGACCCCCCCCCATACAGTATTCTCTCAATTAACCCGAGGAAAGTATGTAGAATGTGATAGAAACCACTTCACTTTCTTTAGCAGCTGAGGGAATTTTCTTGTGGCCCTGAAGTGCCTCGGGAGGGCTGAGACCTCTCCTGTGCCTGCAAACTGCAGTGCTTATGTTTCTTGGCTCTGGGAACACACAGGTGTTGCTGCATCGCTGTGTGGTGACTGTTTGTAACACAGATATCTGTGACCAGTCTGTTAAAGGATCAAAAATCTTAAATTCACATCCATCCTAGCAGCCATATTAGTATATTGGTAGAGTTCCAAATTCCCATCTCTGACAATAATCAAACAACCTGTTTGATAGATGACAGTGCAGTGCATTGGCAGAAGCCTAAAGACATACTTTTCTCTTGATCTTGAAACAAATGTAAGATTTCATACCACTCAATCATTTGATAACAGCTTCAGTCTTTTAGCCTTTGGGAATGTTCCATTTTTCAATTTTTCTGCTACAGTTTGCTTTTATATGTATTGGAGACATGAAATTTTGATGAGCTCCACAGAAGTAATACATAAGCAATCTGTAGCAGAGTATATGGACCCCTTTAAAACCTGGAAAACAGCTGCTCTCGGAACTGTAGATGTTTGAAAACATGCATTTCGGCTTAAACAAGACCTTTTTCAAGCAAGGGAGAGTAAAATGTTCTCTCTAAGGAAGCCGAGGAATGTGCTATGGATTTCTTCCATAGGTTTATAGGGCTAGAGGACTCAGGTGAGGGTTAGTGGGGTTTTAGTATCAGACTCTGGACTGGTTAGCAGAAGCTGCATGTGCAAGTAAAGGGTTTTCAGCTCTGCCGTTTCTTTCTTTTTTGGGGAGGATTTGCATTAAGCTTGTATAATTTTGTGATTGGCAGACTCAGTCTGACAGCCTTTTCTGATTCTTCACTGTATTTACGATCATTTCTGCCCTTTACGGTGCTGTTCTCTCCTAGTGTTTGTAACACTAAAAGAAAAGTGACTGTAACATTGAATTTAGCAGGAGATTTTTAAACTGCCTTAAAGACTGTGGAGTTAAAGCAGCACAGGGCTTGGCTGTAGCTGTAGTGGTGTGTTCTAAAATGTACACAGAAAACCTGTGCGTGGTAAAGGATTTGCTATGCTTTTGGCTCTGACTGAAACAAGCAAAGTGGTGAAAAAACCTTTTCTTTCTGTGCATAAAAGATCTGTGACTTCAGCTGTATTGCTGCAAGGAGCTGGAGAAATAGTACCAAAGTTGAGTGAGGGTGATTGTTTTTTACCACACAAAATGAAACAAAGTACTTCTGCTGCTGTTAACGAGGTCTTTTCGTGCCACCTTAATTCTCCCTCTTAATTCTTAAGAAAATCGAGATATTCTTGATTCATACAGAAATGCAAATATTGTAGAAAAAAATTATGAAATGAGATTATACTTTTACTATGAAATATATATGCACTATAAATGATGATATCAGTTTTTAGAAATGTGGATCGTGGGTTTAATTTAGGTCAAAAAAACTTAGAATAAATTTCCATTTTTATCTTTCATACAGAAATATAAATTTGTACATATATTTGAAAAGTAATAACTAACTATTTTTCAAGTTGAATATCCTAAATTTGGTGTATTCTGGTGTATTGCACTCTTAAGCCCATATCTTGAGTAGAATAAATAGGGATAGAAACATTACTCCTACACAGATATTGTTAAGGTAAGTAAGTCATTCTGACGTGAAAGTCAGGAAGAGATTAATGGTGGAACAGCAATTTCATTTTTCTTCATGTCCAGTATTTATTACCAATGTTATGAAACTGTACCTAAAAGTAAAAGCACATGGATTTGCAGAAGCAGTAGTTATTATTTGGCATTTTTTTAAATAAACTCCTCAAGCCATGGGTAGGCATCAGTAACAAAACTTTTACTGAATTCAGCAGAGCCAGACTTTTACAAATGGCATGTATTTGTTTCTTTCCTAATATGGGTCTTTCAACTCTTGAGCAAACTTTTCCTAATGAATCACAGAGTTAGATAGCTTTTCCACTAGTCAGTAACTTAACTCCTCCACAGCTGTGCAATATTTTTTACTTTCAACAGCAACTATTTAGACTATTAATGGTAGTTCTCCGTAGTTCACCCCTCAGTCAATATGATTAGAAAAGCCAGATTTTGACTGTATGTTGAAAAGAGCTAATGCTTTACTTCTCAACAATTGCTTTCTCATGCTGATTATGTCTTTGTGTTTTTGAGAATGTATTTTAGTCAAACACCATGCACACAGAGAGGGAACCACTTTTTAAATGTAGAAATCTATGCAATGAAACAAATATGGCACAGTCTGACAGGACTCACATCAGACGTTTTTGTACAATACCACCTGTAGATTGCAGTACATGTGATTTCATTCGCTGATGTATATATAATTCTTTGGGAATCCACTAACAGTCTGGTTTGGGATGCAACTGCCACATAGCTCTTAAGAGGAAAACAAAGACAGAAACCATCCAACTGTGACAGGTCTGATGTCAGAGAAGAGTAAACTCACGAAAGCATGTGCAATAACTGGCAATTCTACTTGCTAAGCCCAGTTCAGCTGAGAACACCCATAGCTGCATTGTTGGACTATGGACAGGAAGGCAATATTGTGATCAAAATCTTCAATATTCACCGTGCTGTATACAGACAGGAATATTTTCCTGCATCATCTGAAAAGGGGTGATCACCTACATTCTAATTTTGGAATCCAGGTAGTTTATTGGGGAAATAACTTATACAAAACTCATGTTTGTCAAATTTTGTCATATAAGGATGCCCCAAACAAAATTGTATCATGGACAGAAAAAAGTGAACAGTTGATGTGAAGAGGAAGAAAGGGAAAAAGTATTTTTGTAAGGGCACGCCTACATTTTAAGTGAGCCCTAGCAGGAGAAAAATGTTAGTATCTTATGCGTGCAAGACTATCACAGGGGATTAGGGCAAAGTTAGGAAACACGGGTTCTGTTAGTTTTGTCTCACATGGTTGCCTAACAGTGGCTACTTGCACATTTTTGCTTCACCTGAAGTTATGCAGAAATGTAAGTACCAAACATACACTGTGGAGCTCAGGCTGAAGTACTGACCTTTTTTAAGGTCGCTTGAAACATCCCTTAGGTACTCGTTAGCACTTTTAGGAAATTGCCTCTGTGTTGCCTACAGATCCTACCTGAAAAGGACAATGCACAGATACCTACTTGTATTTATGAAATAGTTTGTTACATAAGAAGAAAAAGTCTTATTTTGGTAAAGATAAGTATTTATTACATTTCAGATGTTAAGCAGTTCTGAATAATTTCTCCGATAATTTCTGACAATAATTATGATAAATATATCTTCTATCACTAGGTCATTTTTTGCTTGCATGATACAGCCATTGGAACTCATCACGTTCTCTTAAATAATCTGCTTGGATTAGAGCTAGTACTAAATTAGGAGGTTTGCCTTGTATGTTATGAATTATCGGAAAAAATCTGCTCTTGGTCTAATGATAGCTTTATGATTTTGGTATATACCAGTTTTGCTTCCAGTGTTCTCTCTGGATGGAAATACCCTTTCATAAGTTCTCATCAGAGTGTGTCCTTGAAGAATATGATTAAAATAGAGGAATTCAAGTTAAAAACACTGGATTACTTAGCTAAAAAATCAACAGAGCATGATTTCCATGAAATATGTGCTAATAGTTTCCTAGAAAGATGTGGTCTTTTTTTTTCTTTAATTTAGTTGCATGACAGTTATCTTCAGTAACATTGGCTGAAATTCCCAAGTCACATAAAGATACAGTCAGAAATGAGGGCACGTTAAGTAATTTTAGTTTGCTATTTATAATCAAGTAGCCTGAGCACCAGTTTGCTAATACGAACATTCTGATTGAAATCGGTGTATAATAATCTAAAAGATTGGGTTTATTAATAGCTGTATTATTTCCATTGCTCAACTTACAAGGCATTTAAAGGGACAAGTGTAAGTGGCCTAGGACTCTTGCCATTTACTTTATAATTTGAGCAGACTCTTCTAAGGCTACTCTCAGAATAGGTGTGACATTTGGTTTCCTTTGAACTAATAAATATTTACTACAAAGTCCAATACCAGTTCCCACAAATACATGGCTGTTACACTTAGTAAGGTCGGAGAACATTCCAGGCTGTCTGTCCTTTACAGCCTCAATAAGAAGCGTCCTCCCTGGCTGCTGAAACAGGTGCTCAGATGGAGTGCTCAGCACTCTGAAACACAGTCCTGGAGTGGGCCAGGGTACAGAACAGAGCAAGAGATTCAAAGCACCTGTGTACCTGATTACATTGTTAACTGGGAGGAGGGAGGGCACAGTCAGCCCCTGGTAGCTGGTCAGCAGTGTGAAAGGAGGGTTCCTTATGTGGAACAGTCTTTTTCTGTGTTTCCTAGTGTGGTTTTCTCCATGGTTCTTACATTGTTCCTTGCCTGATGAGGTAAGTGGTAATATTTGTTTCCTAAGTGGATGAATGGTCTTCTTGTGATCATAATTTAGACATCAGAAAGTTTCTTTCCTTTTTTCTGACTTGTATGCAGTGTTTTAGAGCAGTATAGAGAACTTGCTTGCTCTGGAAATTATATGCCTTTTTATTTGGTTTTGGTTCTCAGTCTTTGTTGGAAATACTGACCAGAATTTCCATGCTCAATAAAAGCTGTAAAAAGTCTTGTTAGAAGAGTAGAGCTTACTTGAATTGGAAGAATGGCTTTTTGTCACCAGTATACAGTTTGTGTTTGGATTAGTAGCGGTGTTTGTAGGCAGAGCACTGTCAGAGTTTTGTCACCCTTGCGGTTCACGTGTGGTCAAAGATGTGCTCAGGACGTGGCAGAGGTTTCCCTCTGTGCTGTGTCATGGCATGGTGCGGGTAGGATGGCACTGAACTAATGCGGGCAGTGGTGCTGGGTGATATTTGTCCCTGTCCTCAAGGAAAGGCAGTATGACACTGTTTTGTGGTGGCACTGCAAAGTGACTTGGCTGGGCTGACTTCAAGACCTCTCAGGTGCAGTTTCTCCACGCAAGCAAACATCCAGGAATGCTGCTGAGGAAGATCTTGTGCTGGTCTTCCCTCCAGTGTAAATCTGTCTTTCTTTGCAAGGCAGCCCAAACAAGCAAGTCTCATTGTTTGAATCATTATGTGCTGGATTTACATAGCTAGTTCCCTAAATCCTTGTAAAATTTCACCAATAAGCACTCAAGGACCGTTTGGATTTCTGCGTATCATCTTGCACATTATGTGCAGTCCCCAAGCTGCCAGGGCTATTCCAAAGGAAATAAATTAGCATGGTGGAGTTGAAGCTGCTTTTGAAAGCGTGAAAGTTGCACTCTCTAGTTGTGTTAGTGCTGGCTGCTCTCTCAGGATTCAGTTATCCTTTCTGTTTTACTTCAGAATTTCTGTCAGGGAGAACAACTTTTGCTTTCACAAGCACTGGATGGAATCAGTTTGTTCTCCACTCTCTGCTGCCTTCTTCCCTTGGCTAGATCTGCATTTTCTTCCAAATCCTTCTTGGTGACCAGCTAGAGAGCCTGAACATTGCCCCCCTTAGATGGGCAGCCCACTCAAAGGGCAAACCCATCATCACAGTGCAGTGTTGTGCTGTGTTATACAAGGAACCAGAAAGCTCTTTTGAGCTTTTTGCACACCCCTGGCTTGTTAAAACTGCGCAATTGCCCCTGCAGTGCTGACAGCTGTGCACACACACAGCCCACAAGGAGGGCACCACTTCCCCTGAGCAGCTCCAGGGCTGCAGCACACACAAACTTTTCCAGATTGGATATTGATAATGATTATTTTTCAGCTCCAGATAATATACATGTTCATCTATAATAATTTCTCTGTTTAACAGTCATAAAGTTCTTTATTTACCCTTTTTTGCTGTAAACATTTACTTTTGATGGAAATATCACTATCCCACGTGACATTTAGAGGTCATAATAGAATATATAAAATTAGAACAGGCTATTAATGACAATAAGCTTCTTGTTAACAGGTGAGGGTATTTTTTCTGTTTTGAAACATGTTCCCATCTAGTAAGACAAGTATCAAAATTCCAAGGTATCCAAAGTGCCAAAAACAGGTCTGATCACTTTCTTTTTATAGTCTGTAGCACCTCCCAGTGTCTATTGACACATTTAGAAGGAAGCAATCCAGCTTACCAAAAGTGGAAGTCTTAATGGTAGGAAACTCCTTTGAGAAAATCCCACAGGTAATGGGGTGATTCAGAAAGTGTTATTATTGGAGCGATGGAGATGGTGTTTATTGATCCCTGTTGAAGTTACTGTGGTTAAAAATGCCATGAAATGGTCATTTTTGCCATTTTTGTGTGTTTTGAGTTGATCTATCAGTGTCCTGACGGGGATTGGTATTGAAAGTCTTGATGCTGAAGGAAAGTTTCAGTGTTTTTAACAGTATCTTTCCTTTTTAATTGAAAAAGACCTTTAAACAACTTCATCTTGGGTTTGTTCTTTGTTCTAAAAACTAAATAATAGTCAAAAGAGTGTATTGATTGCATTGGTATTTTTATTGCATTTTTGGTGTGTTTTCATGAAGTTGTGGGCCACATCTGTGAACATCCATTTCTAACTTTTCAACACCAGTTGTTACAAAGAACTTTTTCCATTTGTAAAAATGATGTCATGTGTTATGAAAATTTTAAAGTGTGACAATTCAGTGCTACGATTGTTAACCTCTATTATGTTATTGCCATTAGAATTTTCACTATTACTTTTTATTAATAATATTTCTAAATTACATAGACCAGAAGGCTAACTGGACCTTTCCGTCAGCTCATATCCAAAATTAAAAATCAAAAATAAAGTCAGAGGTCGAACAAGACAATTGAAATACAGTTGCCAAATATAGTCATAGACAGTCAATTATGCAATGAAAGCAGTGTGCCACCCACGAAGAGTAACAGCCTTCATTTGCCTAAAGCTCTTCAGTTCTGATGAGAAAAGTGTTCCAAAATATACTACTAGTTGATAGATCTTGTAGTGTGGAACAGTGTAATTATATGTTTTAGGATGTCTTGGTCTTCCTGAGCTTTCAGGAAGATGGGGAGGAAACCAGCCTTGTTCTGTACTCCAGGATCCTGGAATTCTGAAGCAATCACTCTCAGATACTCAAACAATGCAGGAAGCTGGGAGCTGTGAATGGGGGTATCTGGAGTTGGGCTTTGTTTTGTAAGACTGCGACAGTATAAGGAATTAAATTTCCTACCAAATTCTAATTGTCTGCATAGAAATTTCTTCCTCAAGATTCATGTGAGCTCAATGTTTTTCTGTCTAGTTACTGCCTTCAGTTATTTTAGTTAATTTTCTACTAGTCAGTTAGTATTCTATGATAAAATTTAATATTTATAACATTAACACACAATTCTTTTGAGGTTTGGAAGTTTTTTCACTAATACTTTTTCAAGCTCTTTAAAGGGAGGTGAATAATTCTTGTCATAGAGGCACAGGGAGTTTGATGAATTTTCCCAAAGCTTGTAAGCAAATTGCTTAGAAGTTTGGATTAGCCTCAAGTCTCTTGAGTCTCAGATCAGGGCCACTTCAGCACATTTTCTTCAGGATGGAGCAATAACATGCCTAATGATACAACACTGAATTTTTTGAACGTTCAGAAATCATAAACAATTGGAGGGGAGATGGAAGGGAAGCTGTGGGGGAGAAGGGGCTGCAATTTGTCTTTTAAATGTATCGTGTAACTGCTTCCACAGTTGGCTGCTACATTTGAGTGATAGTTCCATAAAAATGCACTATTTCCCATTTCTGATAAATCTCAATATTGAGAGAGTCAGTAAGACGTCCAAGCCACAGCTGAATTTTGAGGGTGTAGCAAGGTCAAATGAATCAGTTCAAGGACAAGGTTTTTAGGCTCAGCTTAGATGTTTTTCACTGCTCCTAGTGATTGTAGCCCAGTTGTGAAGCTCCTCAGGTAGACAGAGCCCTGTTGGGGTATATTAGTCGGGAAGCTGCTGCCTGGCCTGAGCCCAGAGGTTGGATTCTGCCCTCACAGAGCTTGTGCAATCATTTTTGGTCAGAAGGAGAAGAAAGTGAGTATAAACTGCTACTGTCTGGCTTTCCACATACTTTTCAGCTGGTAAATGGCTTAGAATAGACAAGGTGATGAAGATTCAGTAGGTAAATTCTGAAGTAATAAACAGTTCTAATTGTGCTTTTTGGCACCCCTGTCATCCTTTGTTAGGTCAGCACTGATCTGGGCATGGACACATGAGATCTGAAGAATCTTGCTGTGATGGTTGAAGACTTTATTCCCTGCTTTTTTCTCCTCACTTCCCCAAAGGGTACACTTACTGAAAAAGCCAATAGAATCCCTAAGGCAGGTATAACTCAGCTGCTTCTGATATATGCACCTTTGCTAAAGCCCATCTTCATCCCCAGCTGTGGGTGGAAACCTGGATTTGGGATAAGGTATAGGTTGAGGTACAGGCAAAGAGTTTCTGCTGGTTGAAACCTGGGTGGTGGGTTGTACCACCAGTGCGTGATAGAGAACTGGAGAGGGAGCAGCGAAATCCGTGACATTTCGATCTGATAAGTCACTGTCAGAGAGAAAGTCATCCTTGGCACTGCAGGCTAGGTTGTGAGAGGATACACATCTATTCCATTTGAATTAAATCTCTCTCTGTTCTACGTGAAAAGATGAACAGAGAACTAATGAGGCAAAAGCACTCTCATGTGAATGAAAGTTTTTCTCCTGACACCAAAGTATTGGTTGAACAAGCAACCTCTTAAAAAAGAACAAGGATACAGTTGCAAGACAGACTTTGTTTGTTTCAACACAAACAACCCTTAACTGAATCTGGTACATCAATACCTGCCTTGAAATTTTTGATTTTCGGATACTGAATCTTCTTGGTTCCCTATGGAATGTGTATTTAATCAACAGAAATACAGTTGATACACTGGCACAGCTTACATAGTCCAGCATTTTGGTTACACTAAGAAGAGTATATAAAATGCTATTGGAAATAATTTTGATTTCTAAGCAAGTTGGAGGATTTAACCACTAAAATGCATGTCAGGTGTATTTTGTCATCAATTAGGATTTTGGTTTGAACACAACTGACTTGAGTTCATTTCATGTTGCTGAAAACTATGACTTGTTGGATTTTGGTAAAATAGAAGTAGTTTTCCAAGATAAGAATTTTAATCTAGATCTCAGCCATTTTGTGTCAAGATCTCACTAGACTACTTTTTCTAGCCTTTTTTTGTTGTTGTTGTTGGTGGTTTTACCACTGAAAAGAAGAGGAAATTGGCACTTTCTGGGTTTAGAGCACACATGGAACATGATAGGATCAGACATCTTAGGATTCGGGTTCCGGGAAGGCTTTTCTAGTAACTAAGAGACCCTTTGAAGTCTTTAAAATGAGATTCCATAGGCAACAGAGCGTGGAAAGACCTAAAGCATCATCCAGTCATAGTTGTAAATCCTCTTGGATAGAGTCAAAATAAACTCTGCTTTTTGCTGCTCATTTTTCTGAACAAAATCAAGTTAAATATGACAAAATTAATACACACAAACTGAAATGAAGGTGGGAGTAAAGAGTGATAAGGAGAGACTTATTTTTCTATCAAAGATGAAGAATTAACAAATTGCCGTGTTATCTCCAAGATTTGTTCAATCTCACATTTTACAATCCAGAAGTCAAAAAATCTAGATTTTGTGCCCACTTAGATTATTTTCCATGAACAAGACACAAAATTTATTTTTTAATAAAAACCATATGTTTTAGGCTTGGACAAGGTATAATAAGTATTTGTCAAAGAGAACTATTTTTATGAGTAATGACAGATTTCTCTGGGTGACCTAATCTCTTGGCTGCTTCCTAATTCTTGCTTTAGTTTTTCAGTATGTGACTCTCGGCTCTCACTCTGCCTTTTGGTTTTCAGATTAAAAGCCAAGCTGTCAGGTGCAAAGTGATTTCCTCTGCTCAGCAGAGATCCCTGTCCTCTGATGTGATCGGCTCACTCCTGAGTTAGCACCCTGTGTCCCCCAGAAGGCCCTGCAGCTCCCTGCAGTGTGCACAGGATCAGGTCCTTTGGGTGCCCACCGGGGTCAGCGCCGCTGCCAGAGGGCTCGTGATTCGCCTGCCCTGGGACAGCACAGGCGTTTCTGAGCCCAGCACTTCACTGGCGCGTGTTGGGGCAGCAAGTGGGGGAGAAATGTGGATCCATTACAGTTGGTGAATGGGGATTTGGGACAGCATGTAGTTGTCATGAGATTTGAATCCACATGTATTCGATACAGTGGTTATAAAATCAAAACCTTAGGAAATGTTAACATTTTCCTTATTTTTGCTGTTGCTTTCATAGTATGTGTGTGTGTATATATATATGTTTATTCTTTAACTAGAGGAGTTTGAAATGTAAAGTCCCTAATTCCTACCTTGGCACTCTGATATTTATAGTCCCAAGTGGGGAGGGAACCTCTGTGAATTCTGTCCCTTTCCCAAAGTGGTGATGCAGTTATCATTCTACAGACATTTCTCAATGAGATTGTTCTATCACAATATTCTTGCTTCATAATTCATGGGCTGAAAACAAACAGTTGGTTCTGTCTATAAAACTGTCAGGGCAGCTTCCTTTATGAAGCTGAGTTATGATGGGTAAAAATGTGAATTTTTTTCTTATTTTTATTTCAGTAGCACATTAGTGAATTCAAAAGGGGAAATTATTCCTTTTGTTTATTATGTAGGTGGAAAATGAGGATAAAGTGAGAAACCTCTTGGAGCAATGCTTTTCATATCCATTGATTAGTTTGACTGCAGCTGTTCTGGGATTGCATCCTAAGAAACAGGTTGGATTTACCTTTTTCTGACTTTCAGAACTGGAAATCACAAAATAAGAGTATCTGAAGACACATTAATACATCTTTGCCATGAGTATGATATTAAAATTATGCTTTCCAGAGACCCTGGATAAAGATAGGCTGTCTAGTCTTCTAATGTTATAAATTTTGCTTAGGGAAAGTTTATTAGTCCAGGTGAGGATTTTTTCCCCTGTATTTTTTTGTTTGATTGGTTTTGTTTTGTTTGTTTCCTTCGCCCCTCACATAGTATTATTTTCTTTTTGGGTATTTTAGTAGAGAGCCATGAGCACATCTCCACAAAGACTGCTTGCATCTTGTGTTGAACAGAGGGTATGACAAAGTGTTTCTATAATAGTACTGCAATACTAATTTTTTTAGTTTCTCAAAAAATCCAAGTTATCAGTGTTTAAATTTTTCCAGTCCTCTTTGTCTATATTTTCCTATCCTACTTGTCCAACAGAAGCTTTAGGATGCTGTTCCTTGGGATACAATAGATAAATTACAGCAAGGGACCTAAACTTAAGATGGTGGGAGGCTTCCTACATACTTCGGTTGAATGTAGTGGAGACAGATCATCAAAGCACATCAGTTACCAGATAACCATTCAATTATTGATTGTTTTTTCCCCCGATACTTGTTTCATTTACTAGAAAAAGGATTTGATTTTTTTTTTTCTACTGCAGTGTAAGGGTTTAGTGACTCAAGCTTGACTTTCTGTAATGTGCAATAGTTAGTTACCATCACTAAGTAATCATAAAGTGTTTAAAAAACTGCCAGAGACTATATCACTAGCACAGCATGGTCTGATATTCTCTGCTGGTCTCACTACAGAATGTTTCAAAGTGTCGCTAATGTACTTCAGCAGCATGGAATCCTGCAGAGAACTGAGAACCTTGATGTGAATTGGAAATAATGCTGAATTGCCAGTAAAGTTTTTATTTAAGCATCCTGCAACTAAAAAAAACCCAAGGTATATAGTTATTCAGCTCTGTATGCTGTCATAATTTCCTTAAGGTGCTTGTAAATAATAACAGACAAAACTGGGGACTGTGGTTATTCACTTATCTACATTAATTTAGAAAAATCTGTTTCGGTGCTCAGTAACATTTTTTGCCAGTGATTTTTGTGGGAACAACATTTCACTTCAAAACTACCCCTATGGATCTCTATTGTAGCAATGTCCTCCTGGAACTCAAAGGGAGTCTTCTTGAATATGGACCAAATAACTTAGTTGGCTGCTGGCCATGTGTTGTCTTTCAGAGCAATATGGTTATTCACTATGTAATAGTGTAGGAAGAAAGGAGACATATGGAAACAAATTTTAAAAGAAACAGTCACATTAGTCAGTGCACTTTTAGCCACACAAGTTGCCAAGCATTTAATGTAGCCATGAAGTAAAGAAATAAATGATGCAGCCCACTAGGCAGGCACTTAGCGTGGAAAGTGCTGCTCCTACAGAAAGCAAGCAGGCAGCCTCAGCTCAAAGCTGGATCACACTAACAGTTCTGGAAGGCTGATTTATGGATTTCTTTTGCTGCTGCTGTTACAAAGAGCACAATAATACACACAACCTACTTTAAAACTGTATTTAACAGCATTCTTGGAAATACATTTGTCCTTTTATTTGTCTCTAGCCCCTTTTCCTTATAATTTTGTTTTGAAATATGCAAATAATCCTATGTATTTTCCTGTTGTATCTTAATAATGTCCTTTCAAGTAGATGACACATTTCTCTAAATAAACAATATGTTTGCAACAACACAAAAGACAAAGTGGCAAAAATAGTGACTGAAAATTTGATGCCTTCAAGTGTAAATCAAAGATATATAGGTATTTGTGTGAAAAACACAGATTAGTGCAACAATTCTTTTTCTTCAATTCAGAAATTATATTTGATAGAGCTTTGTGAAATATTATATGTCCATTCTCTCTAGATGAGTCATGGTTTTGGAAGAAAGAAGGGAGAATATTTTTTCAGCATCATGATCATTGTAATAATGAACTGCAGAAACTATAATAGATTTTGTTCCTGGCTTGGCAAACTATCTAAATGATTTTGCAAGAGAGTTTACATAATTCTTTCCATTGAACTTTCTAGTATTGTATATGTTTTAATTGTTAACTCAAACACACCAAACTTTTAGGTAGTTGTGGACCATATAAATGTACCTTAATGTTTCAGAAGGATTTTATGAGCAAAATTGGTGGCTCCACATTTTCATACTTGCAACCTTAGTTCACTTGTTAAAATAGGCTCTCTGTTTGCTAATAGTTCCCAGCTGTAACTAATACATTAGCAGATCTACAATGTAGTATTTAAAATGACGCATTTCAAAATCAATAACAAATGTCCTGCTGTACGATTAAGTGGCAAACTTGTTTTACACAATGGTCAGTATGCTATACAAAATTCTTTTGAAATTACAATAAATCAAAGAATAGGAAACAATGATGTGTAGATTTCTAAAAAGGAAAAGCCAAAATGTTACTTACTGTAGTTGTTGTTTGCTTCTCTTGTCCCTTTTACTTTGCCTCGCTTATCAATCCTCATATACCACTGAGTTCGACAGAAAAGTCTTCTCACTCTTACATCCCCCCCTTCCATATAATCATAGCTCCTGGTATGTCGCTCAGGGCTGGAACAGTTCACATTTGTAGCCATTTGCTCTGGAGTCATGTCATTGCAAGCTAAAGATATAGTGCCCATTAGAAAGATAATGTAAAAGTATGATCTGTAGAGCAAAATTGGCAGGATCCATGTCAGTATCCATTTGTGCATTATAGTGCAGTGTTCTGGGTGTTCATGAACAACATAATGAAAATTAAATCTCAAGTAGACTGTTGCTCTTAGGTCACCGACCTGCCTTCTGTCTTTATGAGTTACAGATTCATTTAAATGGGATTGCTCCCTCTTCTAGAATTCTGATCGTTATTCCTTAATAGTTACTGGCGAAACAGAAGAGCTTCTTAAATATCTCTTCAGTCAGAATATCCTTTAAAGATACAAGTTATAAAAACCTTTGTTGTCGTGACCTTCTTTACTACTTGAATTTGCTGCTTGCACTGAAAATAAAAGATCTGTGAGAAAAGGTGCATGTGTAAGTCTTTATGCTCAGTTGTTACAAACGTGCAAGGTACAATATGCTACCAAAAAGTACTACACAGAAATGTACGACATGCTGAGCTGATTTTTAAAAATATGCAAATGTATATACAGCAGATATTTCATACAACTTTTTACACAAACAGACATTTCCACTGATTGTAAACAGAGTTCTGTCTTCAGTCTTCAGTTTTAAGTACTTCAAAAAATCTCCTATTGATTCAATTCAAATCCTTTCTCATGCGTGTTAAAATTCTCCTTGTTACTTCATACCTATATAGTCACTATTAGCACAATCTATCATAAAACTTTTCTCTAGTTCAGATTTCAAAACAGACCTCAGCTTTAGCCCTGTGTTTTCTTTCCTACCCATTTCAGATTATTAGTAGAAATAGTTTTAATTCTTTTTTTAGCATCTAGCATATACAAATGAAGATAAAAGTTAATAGCTGTTAGAAACTGTTGAATGTTCTCGTAAAGGACAGATAACTTACTTGTTCCTGTTGATAAGATCTGGATGCCCAAGTACTCCATTTCTGTTGTCTGCTTTTTGCAACATGAGACGCTCTACTGTAGCTACAAACTTTCTCAGCTCAGAAAGACTCCACCAGAATTATAATTGTTTCCATAAATCAACACGCTGGAGAGATGGTGTGTATGTGCTTATGCGTGCGCGTGCATGTGTGTGTTGAGCCTGTTGTTCAGTCCTTTTCGATAAATACCTTTGCTGACCTCACTTGGAAGCAATTAGAATTTAACCAGTCAGCTGTCAGTTGAGTGCACGAACAAAAGTAAAAGGAGACTTGCATTGTGTCGTGTCCAATGGTCATCAGAGGGAGCTATGTACATAGTTTATGCTTTAAATCTCCAAGAATCTACTTTCTAAAAATGTATATTTCGTGATGTGTGGATAGAATCGCCTTGCATGCTAGCTGGTGTTTCTGTGCTTTAGGTTGGTACTTTTCTGTCCTTAAAAAAATTCCTCCTCCTCTCTTTCATACTCACATGCTTATCTCAGTTTGCTTTCAGATCTTTTCTGCAGTTTTGCGTATTCATAGTCTGTTTAATGCCTTTCTAAAGGGTGTGTGAAGCGTGGTCTGTTATGTGCTGTGGAGGAGAGTGTGCTGGGGCCATTAGAGATCATACAGTGTATTTTCATATAATTAATTTGAAAAGAGGGACTACTGCACTGAGACTTATATTTCATAGCCACTATGTGAAAATGAGAATGTATATTTGGGTGTTTCAAAGTCTGACATTCAAACAGCCTTTATCAGCATGAAGGAAGAATTGCCAGTAGGGAACAGCCTTCCTCAGCAAATGCATTTTGTTCTTGAAACTCACAACACGGGAATGAAAAGTGGCAGCAAAGTAAGAAAACCCCTGATGCTGTGTACCAACCAACAGTGACCAGCAGGCTTGAAAGCTTGAGAATCAAAATAATGGGTAGATGCACCTGGTTTTCTGCTCCTGTGTGCCTGTTTCCATCTCTGGCACCAGTCTGTCCATGTTCCATTGCTTCCATAAATTCTGTGGAGTTTCTGGTGAATGTATTTGTAAAACACACTGAGGCAAAGTTTTCAATGGCTCCCTATCCTGTTTATTTGCCACGCTGTTGACGTAAGTACACCTCAGTCCCTTTAGTAAATAATAGTAACAAGGGAAAGTTGGAATTAACCCACTTATTAAGAATAGTTTACTTGCGTTCAGTTGTTTGTCCTTGATAATGTAACGTGGTGTATCATTCTCTGCTTTAATCCCACCCGCACTCCTTTCCCCTCTCTAGAATTGGATAACAGGTACTTAAAAATCCAGGGAGCTGTAGAGGCGGCTGAAAATCCCAGGGAGAGCAGATGTGCCACCTGGTGGTGAGGGGGCCGTGAGTAAATGCGGGTGTTTCCTGGAGGGATGCGAGAGGAGCACAAAGGTGTGTAGGGCACCGGGGAACCTCGCAGGGCTCAGCTTTTCCTGGACACAGAGAGTGAGCAATTTCCTTCCCTGGCCCGGGCAGCTTCCTTCTCAGCGCTCGCCTGGGTTGATCTCTTTTGTCACTCACTTTATGTTCTTTTTTTAAACTGTTTTTGCTTGAAGTCCAAAGCTGATCATTTTTTCCTGTCATTATTGTTGTTTCAGCGTGTTGGGCTGTTTCCCATGTTCTGTAGCTCAGCCTAATTTTCCTAGTTCAGCACAGGACTCGATATACACCCCTTTCTGATGTGAGAGGTTTGGTGCTGGGGGCTTTCAAAGGCTGGCTGCCTGCAGCTGATACACCAAGATGTGGCTTTCATTAAGTCAACTCTTGTAAACTGATTGCAGCTATTTCCAGTTCAACTTGCATCCTGCCAACCCATGACCACCGTTCTGACAAGAAGTGGGGACTGAAATGATTTATCCCAGTTGTGGTTTTTGCCAGTACATTGGCTGGATTTATATCAGTATGTTCTCAGATCCATTCCACAGTCTGAATTCAGAATGATAGCAATGAAAAAAATTTGTGGTATTCAAAAGGCTTATCTCTTGTGTATTATAAAGAACGCAGTCAAGGATAAAAGGTAATCTGTGTTTTACTCAGCAAAATAGGATGCAANTGCTTATGCGTGCGCGTGCATGTGTGTGTTGAGCCTGTTGTTCAGTCCTTTTCGATAAATACCTTTGCTGACCTCACTTGGAAGCAATTAGAATTTAACCAGTCAGCTGTCAGTTGAGTGCACGAACAAAAGTAAAAGGAGACTTGCATTGTGTCGTGTCCAATGGTCATCAGAGGGAGCTATGTACATAGTTTATGCTTTAAATCTCCAAGAATCTACTTTCTAAAAACGTATATTTCGTGATGTGTGGATAGAATCGCCTTGCATGCTAGCTGGTGTTTCTGTGCTTTAGGTTGGTACTTTTCTGTCCTTAAAAAAATTCCTCCTCCTCTCTTTCATACTCACATGCTTATCTCAGTTTGCTTTCAGATCTTTTCTGCAGTTTTGCGTATTCATAGTCTGTTTAATGCCTTTCTAAAGGGTGTGTGAAGCGTGGTCTGTTATGTGCTGTGGAGGAGAGTGTGCTGGGGCCATTAGAGATCATACAGTGTATTTTCATATAATTAATTTGAAAAGAGGGACTACTGCACTGAGACTTATATTTCATAGCCACTATGTGAAAATGAGAATGTATATTTGGGTGTTTCAAAGTCTGACATTCAAACAGCCTTTATCAGCATGAAGGAAGAATTGCCAGTAGGGAACAGCCTTCCTCAGCAAATGCATTTTGTTCTTGAAACTCACAACACGGGAATGAAAAGTGGCAGCAAAGTAAGAAAACCCCTGATGCTGTGTACCAACCAACAGTGACCAGCAGGCTTGAAAGCTTGAGAATCAAAATAATGGGTAGATGCACCTGGTTTTCTGCTCCTGTGTGCCTGTTTCCATCTCTGGCACCAGTCTGTCCATGTTCCATTGCTTCCATAAATTCTGTGGAGTTTCTGGTGAATGTATTTGTAAAACACACTGAGGCAAAGTTTTCAATGGCTCCCTATCCTGTTTATTTGCCACGCTGTTGACGTAAGTACACCTCAGTCCCTTTAGTAAATAATAGTAACAAGGGAAAGTTGGAATTAACCCACTTATTAAGAATAGTTTACTTGCGTTCAGTTGTTTGTCCTTGATAATGTAACGTGGTGTATCATTCTCTGCTTTAATCCCACCCGCACTCCTTTCCCCTCTCTAGAATTGGATAACAGGTACTTAAAAATCCAGGGAGCTGTAGAGGCGGCTGAAAATCCCAGGGAGAGCAGATGTGCCACCTGGTGGTGAGGGGGCCGTGAGTAAATGCGGGTGTTTCCTGGAGGGATGCGAGAGGAGCACAAAGGTGTGTAGGGCACCGGGGAACCTCGCAGGGCTCAGCTTTTCCTGGACACAAACAGAGAGTGAGCAATTTCCTTCTCTGGCCCGGGCAGCTTCCTTCTCAGCGCTCGCCTGGGTTGATCTCTTTTGTCACTCACTTTATGTTCTTTTTTTAAACTGTTTTTGCTTGAAGTCCAAAGCTGATCATTTTTTCCTGTCATTATTGTTGTTTCAGCGTGTTGGGCTGTTTCCCATGTTCTGTAGCTCAGCCTAATTTTCCTAGTTCAGCACAGGACTCGATATACACCCCTTTCTGATGTGAGAGGTTTGGTGCTGGGGGCTTTCAAAGGCTGGCTGCCTGCAGCTGATACACCAAGATGTGGCTTTCATTAAGTCAACTCTTGTAAACTGATTGCAGCTATTTCCAGTTCAACTTGCATCCTGCCAACCCATGACCACCGTTCTGACAAGAAGTGGGGACTGAAGTGATTTATCCCAGTTGTGGTTTTTGCCAGTACATTGGCTGGATTTATATCAGTATGTTCTCAGATCCATTCCACAGTCTGAATTCAGAATGATAGCAATGAAAAAAATTTGTGGTATTCAAAAGGCTTATCTCTTGTGTATTATAAAGAACGCAGTCAAGGATAAAAGGTAATCTGTGTTTTACTCAGCAAAATAGGATGCAAGTAGAAACGTTCTTGTAAATATTCTGGGTCTTTTATGTACAATAACAACTTGCACTTTCAGATCCATGCTGGTTTTAATTTTTCTTTGTCCTTGCTAACTCATTATTTCTGACAGTTAGTAACAGGAGAAAAAATACATACCTGAGGTTTCAGTTCCAGAAAGCTGGAGCTATTCATGGTCCAGGCATAGGCATGTATTTCTCTTGGCTCTGAAAAAATAAATCACTTTCTGCAAGTGTGTTTTTTAAGTGGTGCCTCAGTTCAGATCTCTGTAAAGTTTTGTATTGAAGAATAAATGCAAAGCATCTTAAATAAGGCATGAACTCTAAGTTTAGTTGGTGAATAAGGCAGTTATTTTTTATTGTTGGTTACATTCATATCCTTGCATTTTGTAATTACAGAATGTCTTTCCGCCATGGTTTAACTGCAGTTTTCCTTAATCACCCAGGTTTCCATCTTGCTATACAACAAGCACAACTGCACATTTTCTAAGAAAGGATGCCAGTTTGGTCTGCATGTGCACAAACCTCTGATTCTTTGCACCTGTTTAAACCAAGCATAACTAATGTCTCTCAAATTGATCTAGTTTAGGCTTATAGAAGATCTGGCTTGACTGGCACTTGGTCCTCTATCGTCTTACATGTGTGACCCAGACTTTGCAAATACCATCCCAAAAAAATCCTTAGTGATATATGGAAATTGTCCACCTAAAATGCTTGTGATTTTCTGTTTCTTTGGTAATATCATATTTGAATAAATGTCCTGGTATCAGAACCACAGGGAACATATGCTGTAAGCCATCCTTTAATACTTTGCATTGGTTCCTGCTTCCTGGTTGATGAGACAGTTTTCCATTGCATTGCTACAGTGCACATGAAAAGAAACGTAGAATTGAATCGCAAGCACTTTGCTTACAATTATGAAGATTGTGCATGGGCCTCCCATTCAAATAGGAAGAGCTTATTAAGGTTTATTCCCTTTTTCCTTACATAGGAAGTTACTTTTTGTCCTTTTAGATGAAAATATGACTAGGGATCCATGCTTTCCTCATCTCCAGGCTGGTGCGCTGCAATATGTACTGCCCAGGTTTGGCATGGGGTCACAAGTGCCACTTAAAAAAACCTCTGTTTGGTCCAGTTTGCCCTTGGGGCAACACGCACCTGCTAAGAAACTATCACTCAGTTCCTCCTTGTTACCTGATCCATTTCAAATGTGATTTAGGTCATCTTCCAGAACTTCTGATTTTAAGACAGTAGAAAGATAAAATTCTCTGTATCAGACTTCAAACTCAACCTGTTGGGTTCTAATGCCCTGTGGCAAGAGCTAAAATGGGATTGGAAGGGCCTATGGAAAAAGTTCTGTAGATGTGAAGGTGCTAAATCTTCTTGTGGTTAGATCCTTACCCCTAGTTTCCAGATCTCAGAAATCAGGATTAGTTCAAGGTTGACTGTCGCTACATGCAAAAGATACAAGAAAAGTGCAAATCTTTGGTCAGCACTGCAGTGTCTGAAAAACACTGCGACGTGTGTGGCGAATAAATGTATGACAAGGCAGTAAAACCAACAGAGACAAGGAATATCTCGCCTCAGTTCAGATTTATCTTTCCAGGTTGTAAACCTTGGATTAAAAACTGTAATTATGAAACCTTTACCTCCCTGACTATAAGAAAGTTGTTTAGGTAACTGGTAGGGGTTATTAAAATCATATTGAAAAGACAACAGTGATTTTTCCCTAGCAGTTTTCAAACCAGATCTCTTCAACATCATTCATTTCTTTGTTTCCTCCTATTCATCCAGATCATATTGAGCTGATTTAGATCTACAGGAAAATTTGAATGGGATGCAGTAGATAATTTTTAAAAATGCCTAAAACTACTGAATAGTTGACAACTGCATAACTACTTCATTTTTTGTTAATTAACTACAGGAAATGTGTTTTATATAGCTTATTTTAGGGAAAACAAAGGCTGGGAATATCTTAGTTCAACCAGTAGTAAATGTAAAAGATAAACCCATCCAGGCTTTTGTGATTAGGACAATGGAGTATCATGGTAGTGACTTTTGAAGGAGATAGGATAAAAAAGAGTGCAGTGGCCCTGAGCTGAATCCTTCCTTTCTGAATGGAGTCTGCACTGTGTATGGTTAGGATATATTTCCTTGTTATAAATATGTTGCTTGATAACCCTCAGCTTCAGGGACCCTGCTGTGATGCCATCAGGATGCTCAGGCTGTGTTTATTATAACCCAAGATGTTGCAGAACTGTGACAGTACAATTTTGGTGGAGATATGAAAAATGGAGAACTGGTATGAGAAAATACTGAGGAGAGCCATTTGATTGATCTCATTTGTTACTAGTGGTGATGTTCAGAGGTCTCTCTGAAGTGATCCATATGTTTGTAGTCAAATTTTTATTTTACTGAAATATTTACCATGCAGTGATTTCTTCTGCCTGATTTAAATATATTCTTTTTGCAAAATAAAAAATTTTTATATACACAGATGGCTGGATAAGGGTCAGCTTTAAGACCTGGATTTGTGGAATGTGTGTGCTACATCCAATATTTACTGCCCCTATGGCATATTGTAGGTGTCAAAATGCTCCTGTGATTGAATTCTAAAAGCCCAGACTCATGTATGTACACAATATACATTGAAACATTGTTAGTCCTGTAAAATAAAATATTCAAGAGGTGCAAATTCTAGTTATCCATCTTGTGTGTTCAGTCAGGGAGGAAAAATGTGAAGAAAACAATGATGATAAAACTTACACTCTATCATGGTACAGACTCAGCCAACCCAGTGTTTGCCAAAGTAAGCTCTTGGCATCTCTGTATAAGTCAGGATTTTACACGAGGTTTGATGCAGATTCCTGCTTTTCTTTTACTTATGAGCATCTGAAGTCTTGGGATTTAACTAGACATTTTTTTCAGTGGCTTTCTCTTTTCTATATGCAGGCAATAAAGCAGGTTGGTATAATCAGTGCAAACAAATGCAAAATAACGAAATGTGGGACTGTATCTGGCAGAAATGCTACTGGATTACTACTGTGTACTTAATCTTTGATTTTGGGAAACAGCTGGAGTAAGACCTTTCCTAACCTTCATCTAATTATATGGGCTATTGTTGCATGTGTTCTGAAAGTAAAATAATGTAGGGGAAAATTGCCCTATTCCCCTGTAAAGCTGTGCTTGTTGAGTTCCGAACTCACCAGTAGATTCGGAAAAAGAGCAATTCTCTGTAATGATTGTGTTATTTGTTACCCATCTGTCAGAGATAGGGACATCACTTAGTCACACAAATGTCAGGTTTTCCAGCTGTTTGCCATTCGAGTGGTAGATAAGCATTTGCTTAACTACAGAAATGTAATAAAAGGTCGTTACTGGAGAATCTGTGTTAGCAACTGGCTTTCAGAGGAAGCTCCACCACATTTCCTCACTTTTTCCATTCCCTCACTTGCTGATAATGAAGTCCATTATAGCCTACTAAATCATATGTAAATTCAGGCCAGAGTAGTCATTTGATAATCTGGGAAGGGTGTGAAAGAAGGATGTAAAGTGCTGGGGATCAGAGTGCAGTTCACCGTATCAAGTGCAAGCTTAGAATGAACATGTCAACGTCATTCCTGAGGCATCTGATGTGGGCATGGACTGGTGAGCCAGTTTTTCTAATTATAAAAAGAAGGGAAGGAAGTGTCAAAATACCTTTGCTTTCAAAGTAGCAGAGCAAATTGGGCTGTGTCCAAGCTCTAGTTTTTTTTCAGAGCTCCTGCAAGAGTTAGACGAGATGGGACACTATTGATTTCAAACTGGCTGTAATTTAAGGATGCCTGGACTGAGGATTACCAGACTGTGCTGTTTATTTGCAATATAAACTCTCCCACCCCTCTGTACATATAGTTCTGTAGATTGAAGGAGTGATCCCTTCTCTCTGTGAACAGCTGTGCTCCAAGAGTTTAAATGTCTCTCTCTGCAGCTGTCGCTCTCTTGGATGGTTATTTGCCTGGCTTGTGACATCACCAAGGACTGAATTTTGTCAGCGACTGATGAGGGTCAGGCACTGAAACAGATTCTTATCAGACTTGATGTTATTCTGATCTGCCTTATTTTGCTTATCATACCTATCACATTACTCAAATAATTTCTCCCCTTTCAACAATAATTCTCGTGCCTAGTTTTTCACACCTTTGACAAAGACTATGCATTGCAACTGAAGTATTCTCCACACAAACCTAAATACTACTGTTCTGTGAAGCTGAAACACAGAATACCTGGGAGGTGGTAGAGAGAAAGAGGTGCGGGGAAAGCTGCAACTAAAGGATCTGAGTTTTCCTTTCTCCCCCACAGAAGAGGAGGGAAAACCTGATTCCCTGACAGGAATTTGTCTAGTGTAGTGGTAAATTCTCCTTATCAGCCTTTTATGATATTGGGCTGAGTGAATCTGTAGCATCTGTCTACTTGGTGCACCTCTTGCATCTCTTATCTCTGCGGTGCTTGACAGTGTGTTACTGCAACAGGGACCTTCTCTGATGAAGAAAACTTGTATTGACGTGACTTTGTGAAAACTTTTTTCATGCTGAGTGTGTGTGTTGGCTGCAGTGCTGAAGTTCCTGTGCTAAACTGCATCATGCTGAGGTACAGAATGTGGCAGTCCCTTGGCACATTGTCAACTGAGCAACTTTTTGTGGGATTTTTAATGCAGTTGACTGAAAGACCCAGAATAAGAAGATATAAATATTTAGGGGAAGTTACTGAAAAGCTGTCTTTTAAAGAATTTTGACAGGCAGTTTTTTGCTAGTTAACCACATTTCAGTAAAATTCCTCTCTGAAGATCATGCCTTTGTTTGTTTGTTTGTTTCATAGCATTGTTAGACAGGAACAATGCGTTGGCAGTGCCTGGTATGAATTCTCTGTCACTAAAAAGTCTCTGGTGAATAGTTTATCAAATTGAACATGTGTTCTATAATCTTAAATTACAGATTAGGGTGTTTTTTTTCTCAAATTAATCTGCTGTGCCCTTCCTGATTGTTCCTGATGGTGACTAAAACTTATTTCTTATCTTGATTGAGGAGCAAATGGAAGAAAAGACAGCTCTCTGAAAGTATCCTGAAATGTGGGGGCTTGTTACAATTCTGAGACTATTCTGTGAGATTTTATCAGTAATCCCCAAATACCAGTGTGATTTTGATAGTCATTACTTCTACGGCAATAAGAAAATATCTTTTATAGCAGTCTCAAGTTGCACAGTTGTAGATAAAAAAAATAGTGATCATACCATGAAAGATAACCTGTGTACACACACAAACTGAAGTCACGTTTCATGAATAATGTTGATTCTGGTGTTTCCAAAATTCAGAGTGCTTGACTTCACGATCTTAATTTTCTTCTGATATTGGAGTAATTGGTAGTTACAATTGTTCGTTTACACAGTTGGCACGGGTATTTCAAATGTAGCAGAGGATGTCTCAAAGAATGGAACTTTGATCCAATATCAGTCTCAACACCCACAAATGCAGTTCTTGGGCAGGTCACTGTCTGAGTACGCTCAGTAACCTTTTGCATGAAGGTTGTGATGTGTTTCCTGGGGTATCCCAAGGGGCATGTTCATTTACAAGCAGGTGTTGGCAATGGAAGGGAATGGAGAAAAAATTAGGAGCATTATAAACTGTGGGAGAGAAGAAATAATGGGAAAAAATTGGCAAACTCCCAGAAAAAAGGAGAGGGATATGAGACAGAACAGAGGAAAGTAATGAGGTTCTAAATGTAAGCAGGATATCAGACGAAACAGGAGCTAGAAAACAGGGGACCTCTGGAAGTCATTTTATAAAAGTACAGGAAGAGATTGAGGAATTTCTCATATCAATCCCCTCTTCTTCTGTCTGATGCATTTTGAAAACACATCTAAGAGAAGCAGCATCAGCTGGCAAATGAAATGTGTACTGAGCTGTACTGCGTGACATCTCTCCTTTCTAAGTTTGTATTTTGGCTTTGGTAGTCTGCGGTGAAGGACTTCTAGGGATGGAATGATCACTGTACCACATGGTGACAAAGCTTTGTTCACCCAGAAAATAAAATGCTGATATGTACAAGTGTTAGTTTGTGAAAACTGGAAATAACTTATCTTTTCTCCTTTTATATGGTGTGCTGTTTCAAATTTTGCAGGCCTGATTTTCTGGCTTGTCCTTTTCCAATTGTAAGTGACACATGGCTGCAGCAAAATGACCTGATGCAACTGGGACAGCAGTCACTGGACTTGGTGCTAAGCGAAGCTACCCAGGCTCTATTCTAGCTCTTCTGAAATTAAGGTTGATGTGTGAGACTTTTTTTTCTTTTTCTATTCTTTAAATTATTATTTTACTTACCTAAACTTCCCATTCTTCTCCATGCCTCCAAGAGGAAACTGCCACCCTCTCTGGTGATCTCTGGTTCCTGGCCTGGATGTAAAGGAGCAAGGGACAAAATATAGCTTCAGTAGTGCCACACTGATATCTGCAGTAGAAGCTGTGGTGTTAAGGACTGGTCCTGTAATTGCCCTTGTGGTTTGTGATTCCTGTTCCTCTGTGACTAGAAATTTTGCCCTTTTCTATTCCGTATAAAGAAACAGATGGTCTCCTCTGCAAAACTGCCATTCAGTCATACTCAGTCTTCAAAATTGAAGATACTGGCCTGCATTTAGCACAAAACCAGCTCCCATCAGGATTGGCATAAAGGTAAGACTTCCCTTTAGTGGCTCTCTGGAGTTGAAGATAATTTTTTTTGAACTTTCATATCATGCTTGCAGACCAGTAAACCAAAGCGATATTCCTGTAAAACACTGAGGTCTAAATGTTAGTCCTTTTCCTATGAGTTTTATTTCTTGTGGATTTATGAGCAAAACTGAAAATACTGATTTTTCTTTGTTTTAGTGTTGGGTGGTACACCCGGTTTTAAGATAATGGTGCATTGGAATATAATCAAAGTAGGTGTCTGAAGAACTAGATTGTTTCATGTTTCTTAGGGATTTTTTTGTGAAAAAGGAGATTTCTGGTTTTGAGTGTTTTTCAGTTCCTACCCCACCCTTCTAAAAGATACATACGCTCTCCCTCTTCAGTTTTGAGAAACACCCCTAGGGCATCCTTTTTATTTGAATTGATTTTCTGGTTGTTTATCTTTTTCAATCTGGTCATGAAAAGCACATCTGGTTCCTATTTTAATCAGTATTCCAGGGGGAGCAACATCATATTATAGAAGGCTAACAATGCTAAAATAATAATCCATAATGATGCAACTTCTGGTAATTTAAAACTGTTTTATCCACTGTTTTTAGAAGTGTGTTAATGATGTCGGCCAACTGATCTCTTTGTAGATTAAACTCACCCTGGGTCTCCATAATAGAAATATCTGACATCCAGGCAGGCGAACCCTTCAAAGTGTCAGGAATTCCTGGTTTTCCTGAAGTGCCCGAGCGTTTCAGTACTTGTACAAAGTGCAACACTGGCAGTTGTGCAAACTGGAGCAATCAGCAGGCAGAGATCTGGGAAAACAACCCCCGTGAGGGTTTACATGTAAACTTGTGCTGCCTTTCCTTTGCTGCAGCTCAGCATCTGGAGGTGATGGGGCTGGAGCTCTTTGCCCTGTTTTGCTGTGCTTGGTTGGGTCAGGATGTGGCCCGCGTGGTGAGGGCGCCGGAAAGTGACAGTGGTTATTTTATTGGAGCTGTGTATGAGCAGCTGAGCTGACAGGGGCTGCCAAACAGCCTTCAATGGCAGGACTTGGTTTCTATATTTCTTGTCTTGATCTGAGCCAACAACAAAGAGGAGAGCCTGCTATTGTTTCTGTGACTAATGTTCATTGGGCGGTTCTGGAAAAGGGAAATTCGTATCTGCAGTTCCCGCAGGGGTTTGCGATGGCCCAGCAAAGCGACCTCCCATCCTTTCAGGAGGGCTTTGTGAGGTGTGGACCTGTCTCAGTCACGCTCATATCTGCATTGCCACTTATTTAACGTATACAATTCTAATACTGTCTCTAGACTAGGCTTCCACACTCCTGCAGAATAAACTGAAGAAGCTGTCCTTCAGAAATTACTTTGAGAGGGGAGGAGAACATACTCCTATTCATTGAGGCATCTCTGGTAACAGAATACCCTATCTAAATTTCTTATTCAGCCTTCAAAATACTTCTTGGGACAGTCTCTGATATATACCTGCTTCTTCCTTTACTCTGGTCCAGTGAAGTTTCTCATGGAAGTAGGGTCTAGCCAGTTACAAATTAGAAGGTCAGATTTAATATTGGTATGGTCACATCATGAGTGGCATTCTTGGCAGGATGACAGCATTAATTAAAATTTTGCAAATTCAATTTTTAGGCAGGAATGGATATGTTTTAGAGCACAGTAACTGCAGTCACTGTTAGTGGAATTCTCCTGAAGGTCTGTGTTCTTGGAGGAGAGTATGGAGGAGGTGCACAAACTAACCTCAACAGTAGGTTTCTTTAGTTCTCTAGGAAGCTCTGTCCTCAATTTGTTTTATCAGCTCACTTCCCTGTCCTAAAACAACTTATTAATGGATTAATATCTTAACACTGCCATGATGTCATCCACTGGGATAAAATAAGCCATTTTTCTCACAGTTCTAAAAGAGCGAGTTATATCAAACATCAGAGCAAAGCAATGCAAATTTCAGAGGAACTAAGCTTTTGTAAAGCAGTGTCTGCCTTCTGTAAATAATCTGTGCGCAAGGTCAGAATATCAGGTCAGGGATATCCAATGACTGCACACTAAAGCAGGGGAGCTACGATATCTCTCATCACTGAAGTTTTTGGTTTGCATTTTTAAATCAACCAGGAACAAGTGCGGGGTATATATAGTATAACAGCCTTGTGCTGGCAGAGGGAATGTCTTGAATAACTTTATTCCAGCATCCTGAAACATGGGATTAGTCAGGCTGGTGAAATGGTGTATTTTCAGCTCCCCATTTACAAGAGACTCTCCATAACATTGCTGGGTGCTGTTCCTTGCTCTCATTGGAACTGATACCCCACTCCTGGCAGACATGGACTCATTTCAGGGGTAGATAAATGGAAACATCTCTATCCCCTGGGTGCAAAAGTGATTTGGAATCCTGGGCTCACTGTGGAGCTATTATAATTCTCTGCCAGATGTTATAAAAACATTTAATGAATACTTTGCTTATGCGTATATTATAGAATTGAAAATAATTGAAAAATGGAAGATTCTCTTTTGTTGTTTTTGTGAACTGGATTTTATTGTTTTGCTTTTTTTCCTGTTTTAACACTATATAACTTCTGAATTTCATTTGTATTTTAGAAACTATTCTTACCTTTAGAATGTTTTGTTTTTAAAGGACTTCCATGAGTCAAAAAACTATTTTTGTTTCTACTGAAAAAGGAGGTGGAGAATGACAGTGCTGTGCCTTTGGCACTTTTAGATTGCCCTGGGAGCCAGTTTCAAGCTGTGGGTACTGAAAGAAGTTTACAATCTGGGTTGCTCTTCAAGTCATAAATGGTGTGCACTGGCTAATGTTCTACTGTTGAAATTATACCCTGAACACAGAGCAAATTTGTCTTTTCACATCCTTAGTTCAATTTCTATATCCTTGTGGTTTAACTTCAAGTGCCTCCTCTACTGTTTTTCTCATATGTATCACAATTTCATGTCTACATAAATGCTTTCATTTGGGGGTAACTGTAAATAATGAAAAGGAAATAAAGCTTCCCATATGTAAATGTAAGCTTTCTGAAACTGGACAGAAAAGTTTGCTGACTCTATATCAAGAGGCACATGCAGGCAGCAATCACTGTGAAGAAATAACACAGAAAGTCCTTGTAATTTGATATCATAGCTGGGGAAAGTGAGGTAAAAAGAAGAGATGGACATTTTCCATGGCTGTGAAATGGTGGAGCTGTGGATCTTGGAGTTCAGTGCAGGTGGCCTCACTGTAGGAGCTTTCAGAAGGAGGGCAACTGCTGAGGTTGTGTCTTGGAGTGTGCATTTCATGTTCTAGTTTTCCCCTCTTGTAATCATATTTTTCCTTTTTTTTGGTACTGTTTACAAAAGAACACACCTGTCTCATTTTCTATGTGTGTGTACTTAGGGACAAGATATATGTTGTTAAATAAAATGCATTCCTAGAATGAGATAAAGGCTCAGTAAATGATGAAGTCATGGAACTTTTGTGACTTTTAAGAACTACTTTTATGTCCCCCCCTCACTCCCAATGCATTACCCAGCTACTTGCAGCTCAAGCATGTGTGTTTTCACAGCTCTCTCCTTGACTTCAATATCACAGCAGATGTTCTTTTAGCCAAATTTTATAAGAATACTTCCCCCCACTTTCTCCCCAATAAAACTCATTGACTCCACCTTTTGTTTTGGAAGATGCTACTGCCTTGTTCATGGAAGCCAGTTCAATTTATCCTTTGCCTCAAGAAATGTCTGATTTCCTAAGGTTGTTCTTTCTATGTGCATAATGCCAGTTTGGAATGTTGCTGAATAAATGAGTACAGAAGTTGCATGGTGAGTAGGAGAGAGGCTGAAAGAAATATTTGGTGTGAACTCACTTTCTCCAAGTAGTTAGATACAATGGAAAATAAACTTAGGCATCATTTATAAAGTAAAATTTCTCATTTTCTCATTGGGCAAACTGTTAATAACCAGCGGCATAATGCAGCCTTTTCTGTTCTGTTGTTTTCTTTCCCTTTCTCACTACGAGTAAAGCCATAGTGGGTCACATCATTGCTCTGTTCTGGAACAGGAACCCACCTGCCTTCAATGATTTTGCTTAAAAACTGATGGCATGATAAAGTCACTCTATTTAACATCCAATATTATAAGATAAGAATATTAAGAGCAGCTTTATTGTGCAAAATGAAAGCAGATAGATTATCTCTGCTTTATCAAAGCTTTACACGTTCTAGAAACAGATGCCTTTTCAAACCAATACAAAATTCCTAGATATTAACTTTTCAAACAATAACAGCTGCAGAAATCAATCCCTTTTAATTAACTACTCTTGGAGTAGGCCAGAGTTGTTTTAAAATTAAACACTATCACAGAATTAATTTCTAAAATCAATGTGTTGTCTTACTCATTCCAAGGAAATTCAAGTTAATTCAGAATTCATTGTATATTTAGACCATATTTTATAACAAGGAAAATAATTAATAAGTTAAAATTACTTTTGTCTTTGCTGACAATTTAAAGACTCTGTAATGCAGCTTTTATTTTTTTCTGGTTGTTTTAATCTATTCACAAGAGTGACAAAGGAATTAGGGCTCATATGGATTCGGTTGCTTGTGTTCCTTGACAGATTAAATTTTTCTGCATCTTCCTGAAGAGATGAGACAGTTTATGAATTTGACCTAGTCTCTCCTTTTCTCTTTTTTTTTAATTATTACTTTTACTTGCAAACAGATAAATGTGTAAATCAAACATTGGGAGATGAAGTTTCCAATTGTAAGGAGTGAGTGCTGCTGTAGAGCTGGACTCTTGCTGGCGGCTCTGGCACATGCCTGTGCTCACACACAGTCCCCTCTGCCTGCACCTGTTGAGGCTCTTTGCTATTCCGAGAAGACATCCGTGTGTGTGGAACGAGGCTGCTTTTGAATGCACCCAGATTTCTCTTGCCTCTGGGCAACAGCAACCAGTGTATTCAGGGACTGGGATGGTGTGGTGCTTTCCCAGCCATGACTAAATTAAAAAAAAAAAAGGCAATCATTCTTTCCTTCTCTGCTGTTACTGCAGCTTAAGACTGAAAGGCTTTGGAACTCGGATGTTCTAATCTATCAATTAGTTCTAATCTCTCACAGTTTAGTGAGCAGTACCAGAAATAAGGAGTAGAGCTCAGATGATATTCCATTCATAATCCCCATTTGAGACAGTAATTTCTATTAACCAAAAGCAGCTTTCAGGTGATCAAAAGCAAGGTGCAGCGTGACATTAAAAAAACGGGGATATATGGTTTATTGTCTGTCTTTGGGACTATTGCAGTTCTAACTTTCCAGTCCACTCAGAAGAAGCAATAGCTGCATGACTGTGCTAATAAACTGCCCATTGTCACTGCCAGAGGCACGTCATTGCAGGCATGTAAATCTTTGCTGATTAACTTTATTACAACACTTTCCCTTTACTTTCCTTTTATTTTGACACTGAAGACAAGTACAATCCGTATTTTATTTGACACCTAGTGCTGGGTTCAAGCATGTGAGCCAGTAATACACACACACAGAAATGCATGTTCTTTCCTCACATTTGGAGTCTGTGTTTAACAAGTAATTGTGTGTGAACCAAAGTGTCAGACCTTCAAAACAGTGCCACCAGATCTGTGTTCAACTTGGATGCAGCCTAAGAGTGCCTATTTTTAATGAACTCTTCCTCTGATGATGATCTTCTAAAAGCACTCAGATTGTATTAGTGGCAATAATTAATTAATGAAGGATTAGGAATTATAAGATATCTTCTGGCATTCAAGCAGACAGGGATTAAAAAAAAAAAAAAAAGCAGGCTTTCCATTACTGTGAAAGAAGAAATTATATAAAGTCTGGAAAATCGTCTTCTGGTATCAACATTTTCTGGAATGAAACAGTTTTAAGTATTTACTTATTTAGGTATTTACACTGATAAAGAAAAATATACCTTAGAAAGATTTGACTTCCAGTTACAGCACCAGTTCTTTTCTGCTTCCATCTTCAAAAATCAGGGAATGTATTAAAGTGCTACCAGGTTCTCATCACCTGATAGTTGTTCCTTCAAAATTACTGTAATAATTAGAACCAGAATCTCAGCTCCTTCCTCTTTCTAAGCCTCAAATAGCCTCAGAGAATAGAAATGCCTTGGAGTGTTTCATCATTTATTGAAAAAATGGAAGCAAGCTGAATTCCTAAAGCCTTGTGGAAGTCACTCTCTCACTCAAAAGCCTCTTGAGATCCAAGTGGCAGTAATGGGGAGCAGGATTGCTGTACCTGCCTTTAGGAGTGTGGGGTTTGCTTGTGTGCATGTTGGAATGACCAAGACATGGCTCACCTTTTTCCAAGACTCCTGTCTAAGCAAGTTTGCCAGCATGTCAAAAATGCATCAGGATGTTCCTGCTCTTAGTCACAGGGTTACGTGCAGTATTTAATCAGAAAGAAAGAATATACATAACTTCTACTCCTTCTAGTCTTCCGTCATGCAAAACTTCATATAGATTATTTCATAGCCAATTAAAAAAAAAAAAGGCAAATTTATTTTCCAAATTTATTTTTTTGGACTGAGTCCATTTCTAAGATCTGCTGCTCTAGATAGCAGAAATATTTTGTTAGTACCTCCTTAGCTGAAAATAGAGGGACTGTTTTCCCGTGCTGCTCGGAGAGGCTCTGGAAACGTTTGGTGCTCTGTGTGATCCCTAACAGTGTGCTCACTGAGGATGGGATTTTGTAGATATGCATGCAAGGGTCGTTTGCCTCATCTCATCAAAGCAGACCCATCAAAATTGTGTCATACTTTTTTGAGTAGGTAATTGTAAATAAAGCCTTGCTTTCAGTTGTTAGTAATTCTTCATTTCTTTCTTTCATTTGCGGTTATATTTCATGGCATGCTACAATAACTAATGACAGCCTAGGTACGCTGGTTTTTAAATCAAAAACATTTTTAAGAGTTAAATGCTTTCACTTCAGTTGGAAAAATCCCAGCAGAGTAAAAGCTTATAGAGTACAATTTGTGCATGAGACCAGAGCAGACTTAGAGTTCATTCTAAGTTTCTGCATACTAAGCATCTACTGAAATCAATGACAGCTGCACATAAAGAGATACTGCAGAACCCATCCACAGCTTAATGATTAATAATTAGTTAAGTATGAGATAATCTGACTCTACTTTATTGTAATTAGAAAACTTGGCTTCAGAGCTTGGGATGAAATTGTCCTTAGACTTCCCCGTGAGTTTCTAAGGTGTGAATTTACTTCTGAGTATGTCCTGTACAACATGGTCAGGTACTCATCTCAAGCAGTTAGCTCATGTGGCTTTCCCTCTACACACCTTCAATTTATAAGCCTATTTTTGAAATCAGCTCTTTGTAGATATGAGATATTTTCAACAAATTCCTCTGAAAATTTATTGTAGCAAAAGTGATATTGTTTCCAGCTGTTTCTATCCAGAACTGATATTAAATACTGGAAGATAACACAACCAGATCACTTTCTCTATCAGACTTTGACACTAGGTCATGGGAATTAATAACGTTCAAAATGTATCTCAGATTGAAGCTGGAGGGGCCAGTCAGAGACCTCAACCAGCAGCAGATGTTAAAGCCAAACTCTGATCCAATTATTACCTTGCACCACAAAAGAAGAAAAATATTCTGGAGGCCAGTCCTGATGTTTGGTCTGTCTGGGTGGCCTGCATGTCTTCTGTTCAACAGATCTAGTCCCAGTGTTGCTCACAATATTTCAGGTCACTCAGCTGGCTGCACGTAGCGTTCCTTCCCACCACACATTGAGATATTGGTGAGAGAAGATGTGGGTAAGATATCGAGAAAGACTGAATTAATGCAATCAGAGGAGTTTTAAGCTTTTACTTTCACTGCCGTATTTTGTTAGTTGATAATAAAGCTGTTTGTCCAGTTTCCATACTGTTCCCTAATTGTGTGTGGAAGAGAACACCAAGTGCGATATAAAAGTGTTACTGTTGAAAGCACATGAACTCCCAAGTGCTTGTTCACTGGAAGCAGCCAATTCAAAGTACTGGGTGCCAGCTACAGATTTCATATGCACTTTTAGTTATTGCTGATATTTCTGGTCTGAGTAAAATACCAACAGCCACTAATATGTGGCTACTTAGATGTTGTTTCCTGAGACAAGGAGTATCTATTGCTCTAGGGATGCCTCTTGCTCATATGCAGTGTGGAATTTGTGGTGAAGACCAGACTTCACGACCCCTGTTCCTGAACCCACATGGAACAGGAAGCAGTGCATTAACTGTGCCACAGAGACGTGGCATATCTAAAGTGTGGGACAGGTTTCCCACACTTATGGGGAGGCAGCGGGTTTTTTTCAAGGATCAAGGTGATCACCAAACTCCAGGTGGTTTTTTATTTATTCATTTTGTATTGTACAGTAAAATTTGGCTTCTAAGAAACAAATTGATCAAGCAGGGAATAAATCCTTCTACTGAAAGCAGCAATGTTGGTTCTGTAGAAGCAGAAGGCTGGGCAGCAGTAGTAGCAGCAGGAAGATACTGCATTGTGGTAGTTGGCTTGCACCAACATTCCAGTGGTTGATTGAACCTCCTTGTGTGCCAGGTAACACATTGACCCCATCTGTGCTCCTTGGGCAGCAGAACACTTTGTCACCCAATTAAGTGACCTTTGTTTTCAGGAGAATTCATTTCTGTGTAATTTATTCTCTAGTTTTCCTACACAGAATTGGGGGTGTCCAGCTTTTTGTTTGAGAGAACACATGTGTAAATCTAACAATCCATGCCAAAGAAGAATAGTTCTGCTGAGAACAGGTCTAGGTGAATCCTGAGAAATGGTTGGGATCAGAGCTGCTGTGCATCCCAAGAAATGATGGCTCGGATCAGAGCTGCTGTGAATCCCGAGGAATGGTTGGGATCAGAGCTGCTGTGCTCCTCGGATCCCGTTTGTTTGACCTGTGTTCCTCCCATGAGGGCTTCTGGGAAGAGCTGAATTTAAATTGCTGTGAACTGGCAGTGCCTCAGAGTGAACAGCTACTGAGAAAAGCAGCTGGTTGGAACCTCTGAGCTCCTTGTTTTGCTTAAGGACTGAGTTTTAGTGAGGTGTGATGAATTTGTTTAAGGACTGAGATCAGTGAGGTGCACGTGAAGGATCAGGCATCTCTGTGTCTTGGTCTGCAGACAAAGCTCATTTGTGTAGTGATTCATAGAAAGGTAGGTAGGACAGGTGATTTTTGTCTGGTTAAATGGTGTTGTAAAATCATCTCTCAGCAAAATATAGTCTAACATCAAAATATTTGACAAATTGCTATTAAAATTTTGGTTATGGTATGAGAACTTGCAAATACTGAATCCAGAAAATGGAAATTCTTCTCCATTAGTTTAGGAATATTAAATGAGCGGAATCAGGAAAAGGAACCTGTATTGAGAGAAGAGCTTTCTGTTTGCAAGACATCTTAATATACAAAACTCTCCAGCTGCCTACAGCAAGATTTTACAAGAAGTTCTCTGATTATTCCCTAATTTGCAAGCAAGCAAGACTAGCAGAATATCAGATTAAACTAAAGTAAAAATGGCTCTCTGTGCAGTATTATTAAGCACCAAAGGACACTGTAGATACTAAATATTAAACACTTTCAAAGATTACTGAAATAGTTTGGAGAAACTTATACAGAGCTGTGAAACAAAGTCACTACCAATGGTTCCTGAGCCACAAAATGTTTGTGGCCAGGAGGGGTTTCTGTGGAAGTATCACTATGTGCTTGCCATGTTCTTGTCTTCCTTTGGCAGCTGGTGTCAATCAGAGCTGGAAACTGGACATTGCTCTCTGTGTACCTTTGGTTTGACCGAGTACAGCTATTCTTGTATTCTTCTCTTGGAACAGGAAACAATCCACTTATGTCTTATTTTTTTCTACTGAGAGAAGTCAGATATTTTTAAGTATAGTAGAGCAGATGCAGCATTTAGCTGTCTGGTGACAGTCAAACAAGCTCTCCATTTGTTAAGTTTAAATTTTATTGTCTTCTTATCCACTGATGAGCAGACTTACTAATCTATAGATTCTGTATTTAAATAAAAAGGAACTAGCATATTTTCTTGATTTTTAAATTATCTAGTTCCGCTCTTACTCGGAGCCTGCACACCTTATCTCCACAAGCTTTTTAGAAAGTAATCTTTTTCTCTGGTTTTGTTTTGGCTGGTTGGTTTTTCCTTTTTGATGTTGTTTGATTGGATTTTTGGTTTGTTTTTTTGTTTTCCCTTGAAGATTTTGAGAAGATTCCAAGTGGTGTCTGATGATTGGCCGAGCTGTTCTTTTGCATTGGTGTTAGAATGATGTGTTGGTCACATTTTGAAATATCCTTGTCTCTTGGTCTCTTCTTGAACACAGAAGTTTGAATGTCCAGCCTCTGATGTTTTGGGGTTTACTTATCCTGTGCTTAGTCCCTTTCATACTGACCATCTTTAATATTCCCTGGGTGACTAATTCTTTCTTCTTTTAACAAATCAGTTTTTCTCCAAGACTCATAGGACCCATAATGTAAATAATTTCCAACAGGAGAAGCAGGTGATAGGGTGTTTGCACCATATCTTACACAGTGAGTAAAGATAAGTTACCCCTTAGAGAGGGAGGATAAAGTTCTTCATCTTTCTTTGATGACAAAAGATTGTGGATGTTAACGAGGTAAAACAGGTTCTCCTTTATAGAACCCTCAGCTCACATCTCTGGACCAGGATGGCAACAGCACTACACCTAAAAAGATCTCCTCTTTATTTTTCTTAAAGTTGGGGTCATATTATGAAAAGCATTTTTATAATTTTTGTGTATCTGGAAAAGAAAGTGGCAGAAGTTGCAGCACTGACAGCAATGCTGTTCTCTGGTCAGTCAGTCAGACAGTGTTTCTCATTTTAATGGTAAAGGTTGTCAAGTTTTTCCCATGGCTGTAAAGAACTCGCATAAATCTGAGACACAGAACTAGATTTCTTACAACAGTTAACAGAGAAACTATTTGAAATTATTTATTTTATCTTAATTTTATTTATGTAATATTTAATTAGCCCATTGATACTACTGTTTTCAAAGAACTTATTTTTATGTTGGGAAGGCAAGGGGTTAAAGAAAGTGCATCTCCAAGCCCAGTATGATGTCAGATGGTGGCCAGTGGTGATGCAGAGGAACAGACTGCAACTTGGTTTTACAAGGCTGTCATGCCAAAGAAGCCAGTTGGTTTTGAACACCAAAGGGGTGCAGATACTTCATTTGACAAGAATAAAGTCCCCAAAGCAAATTCTACAGATTTATGTTTTTTTTTAAAGCAGTGACCTTGTGAGAAGTGTCTGGTGCCTCTGCCTGTTGCTGAGTCTGTTTGATAAGGGGTGGAACCCCTCAGGTGTCTGTGCAGCAGAGGGTGAAACACAGCCTGAAGTTGACCTGCTGTCATTTTTTACTTTCTTTTCAGAATGGCTTTTGTCTTTCTAAAGAGAATTTTGTAACCTTTTCACTAAGCAAACCAAATTTTTCTTCTTTCATTCAATTTCTTTCTCCTTGTTAGGGAGTGAATTCTGTTGAAAAGAAGGCACTAATTCCTTAGCAGGAAGGGAGAAATCGGATGGAATGGAAGCCTATGAGGCTTTTCTCTGTAGGATGACAAGTTGTAAAAATATGACTGTACGCTGAAAAGTGACTGTAGAGATGGCATCTGGGGAGAGAGTGGGGGAAGGTTATGTTTATTATCTGTTAATTACTTCCAGATCAAGTGTGCTCAGTTTGTGAGGAAAAAAAACGAAAAACCACCCTTTTTTAACTGCCTTCTCTGCAGACTCAGTTTGGGATTTAAAAATCATGCTGTGCTAATTTTATTCCAAGTATTACTGTCAGCAATAAAAATGTTCTTCGGGTATATTGTGCCTTTAGTTAAACTGTCCATCACTGCCCTATAAATGAATGTTAAGGCTGTTGATGAGAAGCTTATCAAAATCAGGATTTGTGTAGTCCTGATTAGTCTTAATTGTCTTTCTTAATTATGTCTTATTAACCCTTTTAAACACTTAAGTCTGTTGAAATGGTTTCTGGACTTACCTACTGTGGAGGAATGTAACAGGCAGAGGAATAAAACTTAAGAGCTATTATTTTTTCATTGTGCATAAGGATTGTTAGGTGAGGTCATAGGAGTTATAAAAGAGGTCCCGTTGATATACTGACCATCTTGTGAAGTTTAAATTTCTCAAGGATTTGAGTCTCTAGCGTTCAGATGTAACACAAATGAGAAAAGTTTGTGGAAGAGGCAGTCTTTTAATTAAATCAAATGATGTAATCTGAAAAACGTGAGCTTGCAGACATGCAGGTCCTTCTTTAGATCCAATTGGAATCAGAATGTTATCGGAGACAGAGCCAGCAACTGGGGGTGTGTTTGAGTGTGGCCCCTCAGGATGCTTCCATGGCAGTGCCACCGAGTTGGTGGTTACAGCAAAGGGCAAAGGGGTATCAGTGGTTATCCTGCACTCCTTCCTCTCCGTCAGATATTCGGTGATTCAAACTCTACTCAAAGACCTTGTTGCTGACTTGTCAGGCTGCAGGGCTCAGGCGTGTTCTGAGAGGTGACTTTTCCCCTGCCCCTCTCCCTAGCATGGCAGGCTGGGCTGCAGGCTGCCTCTCCCTGTCTCTCTCAGCCTGGGACACTTGGGATTCTTTGGGGATCAGGGGAGGAGGAGGAAGTATTTGTCTTTGTCATGCTTTTCTCCTGGGTTCTCTCAGGTCATCTGGCACTGTCCTTGATGACAGCAGCTTTTCTTTAGCCTCATCTTGTTGGTTAAGGATCCTGTTCCAGTCTGTCCACTTTCTTTTTCCCAGGAAGAACGCTGCTGCACAACAGGAGAGCACTGCAAGGATTTGGGATCACTCCTGGTTTTAACCAATAAAACTTCTGCCCTCAGTCCCCCACCAGAGGGGCTCTCTCTCCATCCTATCTGTTTCTAGTGTGAGGTGTTTGTTCCTCAGTAGAACCCTGCACCTCTGACCCCTGAACTGGTTACTTGTATTGATCAGCCTTCTTGCCCCTGCATCTTTCCTGGGAATTAGTTCTTGTGTGCCTGTCACCTCTGCCTGTGGTGGGAGGTTGGCACGCAGCACACAGAGGTTACTTCCAGAGAGCAGTGCCTCTGGGCACCACCTTCTCAACAAGGTTAGATTATCATTCCATTTGAGTCAGGACATGACTTTATCCACTTTCTTTCCTAAATTCACAGCTTGGGACTGAAGGGTTTCTGTGGCTGTTGGTTTCAGTAAGTCCTGGGCTGTATCTGAAAACCCAAGCCTTTTCTGTGATGTCTTCATTTGGTTTTAGTGCTGAGACTTGAAACTGCACTCATGTCTGCAGAGGGAATGTTTGCCTATGAACCAGCAAATCTCAGTGTAAAGTAACCTTTGTTCCCATTTGTATTCGAAAGTCTTTCTAAGAACTCACATTAACTGATTTGGAAGTGGTTGGTACCTCCTTCCCTCTCTTGGTAGTTTTCAGCAATGTGGAACATTGTTCTCACACGTATTTTTCTTGTGAGTATATAAATTGTTTTGAAGCCCTATGGGATAATTGTCATTGCTGGAAAACTTCTATTGAATGGTGTTTGTCTGCCAGCATCAGAACTTGAGGAGGTTATTTCATCTTGGCTTTCATTTCAGTTCTATTTTAGCAGTTCTTTGTCTTCAACTCCATCATCTTCTCTGTGCACTGAGCTGCTGTGTTCAAAGACATTTTTTGAAGTAAAATTCTTCATTTTGTGGTTCTTATTCAGTGATGTTATTTCTCATTTTAGGAGCTTTTGTATTTCTTTAAGGCAAATGAGACATGCTAGTGGTTATTTGTAATTCTTTTTTGTTCAGTGGATTTCCTGTTATGCAAAAATGTAAAGCTTTTCTCACTGTTCTTCCAAACTTTTGTTTTCCTGTCTTGATAGTTTCATACATCTGTGTCTGCTTTATAACCTGTGGCTAAGATGTACTTGCCCAGTTAAGATCTGGCTTTGTCTTCGTGGATGCCTGACAACTTACTGTAAAACTGCAAGTTGGAACTGCTGCTTGTTTGCTTCAAGGCCTTCAGGAAGTGAACAACTTTCTTTTTCTTTTCTGAATGGACACGAGGGTACTGAAGATCTAACTAAAAATACCAGCATGTCGTGCTCATGTATTCCATTTGTCCAGTAATTTTTTTACTGATTTGTTGCTGTAACAAAGAGACACAGGGGAAGCTTTGTAGAGCAGAAGACTCGTGCTTGGATGATGAGTGCATACATGGCACTGCAGGAAGTGTCATGTTCCAAATGGTGCTCAGGCAAAATCACAGGATGGGTTTGGGTTAGAAAGGACCTGAAAGATCATCCAGTTCCAACCCCTACCACAGGCAGGGACACCTTCCACTAGACCAGGTTGCTCCAAGCCCCATCCAGCCTGCCCTTGACACAACCCCTCTAGGTAACCTGTCCCAGTGTCTCACCACCCTCACAGGAACGAATTTCTTCCTATCATCTAGTCTAAACCAGCCCTCTTTCAGTCCAAAGCCATTACCCGTGTCTCATCACTACATGCCCTTCTGAAAGGTCCCTCCTGGAGCCCTTGAGGCACTGGAAGGCTTTGCACTCACCTGCTGTGCTGTGCAGCAGCAGGTGAGTGGGGGTAGGCAGAAAGTCTGGTGACACTGGGTAGTTCCTGCTTTCTCCCACCAGGGAAATCTAGGATTATCAGTACCAGTCTTTTAAAAACATCTGAAACAGAGCTAAGGATCTATCTTTTGCTATTGTTAGTAGTATTTTGTCTAGGTTCCAATCTTATAAGATACGGAAAGTGGATCAAATAACCTTCTTCGTGTCATTTTTCATTAACTGATTCATTATCTGTAGAAAAATCTCTTTATATAGCATTTTGTCTAGGAAAAAACACACCAAGGGGAGATTGGGTTTATTACTATTTCACTAGAAGTGTGAAGTGTATCCTACAAAGAAAATGCTCTATGATGAAAAGGGATGTCAGAAAAATAGGAAGGCAGCAATATTTCTACATTGCCAGTGAGAGAAACTGTATGACCTTTATATTTTTGTTAAGAGGATACCATTTGCAAAAATGTACCTGAAGATAGGAAATATATGGCAGATGGACTAAAAAGGGAAGATTGTGAACACGGAACTGATGGGTCAGAGAAATCCAGAACCATAACAGAGGTTTGCTTTACATATTTGTGGTTTCGAAAGGGTCATGCAGTGGGTAACTCACTAACACAAGCCGTGCTTCTGTCAATATTTATAAACTATGCTGTCCTAAATGCTCCACAGAATACAGAGGATTATGGAGAGAAAACAATACCTGTAACTGGAGAAAAGCTGAAAAACAAAGTGCTTTTTTTCTTTGTGGATCTGCAATTGCAATAATATATTGTGTGATTTTTTAAAAAATACTAGACAGAAAATTCAGAGGTCAGCATAATCTTTCTTTAATAACTGGTGGTTATGCCATCAGTGGTTTTGAACAGTGCTGCATTTATGTTGGACTTTGCCTTTGATAACCTGTACTTGTGCTGGGTTGTTTTTGCATTATTTTTTTCAGTTCTCCTTTCTACCACGTTTTAATGCTTTCACTGTTCACAAAAGGAAAATGCTTTAGCCTTTGATGAGAATCAATTACATTAAGGTATGAGAATGACTGTAGTAACCTGTAGTATAAAGTGTGATACACTAGGCTAACTCTTGATAAAACTTCAATTTTTCACACGCCTTGATTCTTTTGAAACTGCTGTACATAAAATACTGCATTGATTTTTAAAATAATTTGGGTTTTCTTGCAGGTGTTTGTATTCCATGCCAAGGGCTTGGTCTTGTGCCTGTTGTAGTCTGAAGTTTCCCTGCTTGACCTGGAGGACGGTCTCCCACAGCATTAGATCTTTGCCATCAATCCCTGTCAGAAATTCCCATCCCTTCTTGTCCTGGTGTCACCATTATGTAGTGCAGTGTTTTGTTTGGGGGGGGGAAAAGTCTTAGCTAAAAAAAATCTCAACATAAATATTTTGTAGTATGTATGTAGAAGTTCTTAGTCTCTTCTGTTAACAATTTCAGAGTTAGTTTGGTAATATCCTTTATTGACATTTCTCCTGCTTTTACAGTCCTCTTGGATCTGTTCCAATCCAGAATGGATTTTAGGGGCCCAAAGTCCTTTGCTCTCCTCCGTTCCTAAGACACAGGAGACAATGCTGTGTCTTATTCCTTGACTTGAAGAGTAACTAGACTGAAGTTTACAAACAGCGATACCCTTTTTGACTCCCTGACCAACCTGTGCTGTGTTTAAAAACCTTTCTTCAGAAGCTTCTGCCAGGATGGTTTGAACCAGCTGGGGCAGGGAAGAGAAGAATGCATTACTCAAGTCTCACCCATTTATTTTGTTTCCTTTTTCTGCCATGTTCCACAATAGCTGGGACAGTTTTCTCTTTTCTAGACTGAGACAGACCACAGTAATGCAGACAATCTCAGCAAGTGGTTTGCCTAAAAGACAGAAACTTAAAAATACAGAAAGAAGGTTTGATTGGTTCTTCGTCTTGTTATCCTTTACCCTAACATATGATTTAGTTTGAAGTAAGGCTGCACTTCAGCTTGGTTGCTTTATTTCTGTTAGATTTTGAGGGAATAAGGCCGAAAGAGAAACATAAATCAAACCCCACCAAATGTAACAAAGCTCATCTCATATCTGGATTCTAACTTTATATATTGACTTGGTTCTATCGTGGCCCTGAACTATTCTCTTTGGATCCAAACATCCATAAATCCTGAGGAAGTTTAGAGTGTTTTCCGAATTTGGACATGTTTCTATCTGGCATGTAGCTTTTTGTTGTGTAGTGCAGATATTCAGAGCCCTTTGTCATTTGTATCTTAAACAAGCAGGTTTCAGGAGCAAAGACTTGCTAATTAATTCTATTATTTTCCTGACAGAACTTCTTTAACTAGAACGTTTTTTGAGGATTTAATGAGGACTTACTTGAGTTCCCCTGAAATCTTTTCTCATGGGAGTCTTAGGATTTTGGTCTTCTGTCTGTGGAAGAGTTTGCACACAACACATTAGAGGAAAACTAGTTTGCCTCTGCCTTTCAGCCTATTCAGCACAGGGGCACCACAGCTTGTAAAGAACACTGTCAGATCTCGCAGCTTTGGTTCCACCAGGCTGCCCATACTCAGAGAATTTAGGGGTCAGATTATGTGTTATGGTAGTTCCACTTCACTGACTTCAGCTAGTGTTGCAACATCATATAGAAGAGTGGAAAACTTTTCTTTTTTCAACTTTGAGTGTGGCATTTTTATATTTGCCATTGTTTTTATGAACTTTACAAGGATAAATTGTAAAACTTGTTATTAGGCTGACTAATGGGATAAAAAGAAAATTTTAGACTTCTTGTGAAACTGATTATGTTTTTCTCAGCAGATTTTAGGTGACTATTCACATTATGAGCACAATTCTGTCTAAAAATAAGTCATGTCCACTTCTTTATGGGTTTATTGAGAACAGAAATTTCCACACCATTCTCCCTTTAATGTGACCACAATGGGCAGTCGTAATTTGTCCATTTATATAAAAAGAATAAAGTAGCAAATTGGCCACCATAAACTGTTAGTATATCCACTTTTGCTGACATGTTTATTGTAGTTTGCAATATGCATGATGTTGATTTTCAAAAATGTTCCATTTTCTTTTTTGAGAGTATGAATTATAAATTCATGAATCACAGAAATCAAGACTGTAAGACAACTTAGGACTTGGAAATACTACCTAGCACTCATTTATGTCATCCTCAAAAAACTGGGATGTGGAAATTTTTCCTAGTTTGATTAAAAGCCTCAAACCTTTTATTCATTGTACAGCTAAAACTGAACAAGTCAGATAGTTCATGTAATGAGCAAAAGGCAGCTGATGAACATGTCAGGAAATGTCCAGAGAAAACCTAACAAGGGACAAACGTCATTTCAGTGCTCCACTCAGAACATTCTGTAGCATAGGATCTCATAAATTAAACAGATAACTTTGCCTAAAGACTGAAAGTATTTTAATGCTTTGTTTTCATGGTATGTTTCAAAGGAAAGGAACTTGTCTCCAAAAAAAAACACATCTAGGAATTAAAGATGGCCCCTAATGAACAGACAAAGGAATGAAAAAAGCAGAAGCCTTCGCAGCCTTAAAAGTGGAGTTCAAAATATCATCCCTCTTACAAAATATTTCCTGAAAATAGGCTTGTGGAGCACAAAAGTCGGTTCTGGAAATGCGAGAACTATGAAAGCAAGTCCAGTAGTCGGCACTTTCAAAAGTAAATAAAACCATCAGGCAACAACTGTATGCTAATTGCATTTAAGAAATAAAAGACCACCTACATAGACATAAAATAAATCTCATTAGAAGAGCTAAAGCAGATAGTTGAGATGCAGACTCTGCTAACTCAACCCCCTGGGCTCTCCTGAAAGAGCTCACAAAGTTGCTGCCCTTTCCTTTGGGATGGAGCAGAAGGGTGAACACCCCCTGTGCCCTCCCTGGGCACTCTGAGAGGCTGGTGTGCAGCTCCTGCCCTGGCTGGGCTGCACCTTCCCAGGGCCAACCACCTTGTTCCTGCTGAAGGAACAGGAGGGAAAGGAGGCCACCACGAGCAGTTGTGTGCAAGAGGCTCATGGATCAGCATGGCACAGAAATCCCACAAATCATAACTGGTTTTTTCTGTCAAAAAAATTTTATTCATTTAACCATTTAATTTGTTTTATGAAAAATCGGCACTGCAGTCTTAGAATCAAGAAAGTGAAATATTTTATGAATTTTATGTAGGACAATAAATTTTGAAGGTTTTCAATAACAATAGTGAGAGGTCTGTAGGTCCATCTCCTGCAGCAGCTCCTGGGAACCATCCTATTCCCTTTAGAGGAAGTATTGAAAATCATTTGCGAGCAGTGACCCCTCTCTCCCTGATGGCCATCAGTGGGTTATAGATCTTCAGAAAAAAAAGCTACCCAGGCTTCCACTCACTCTCTCAGAGCATCTTCTGAAAAGAAATTTAAAAAAAATAAACAATCAAGGCTATTGAAAGCTCATCATCTGTTCTGCTGCTGATACAGCTGGATTGGCTGTTGAAAGATTGCACAGGAATTTAACTGGATGTGTTTGTAGGGCCAAGGCCTGACCATAACTAACTGGAAAAAAAAGCCCAACAGGTATTTTTTCCTTGACCTTTAACCCTTTGTCCCCAAATCTTTCCATTCATAGTATTTGGCTCTGATTAAGTTTATGATTCAAGAGTGGAGCTTTAACTTAATCTGACAGAAGTTCTGTAAATTCCTGCTATAGATGCTTTTGGTTCTGATTTTAGCTCCTGTTTTCTCTTAGACTTTTTAATTCAGCTATGAAACTCAGAGCTTTATGCTCCTAAAATAAAATTAGGTTCAGACCTTCATAAAAAAATTTACTATTTGTGCAGCTGCTATTGCTGCTTAAAAGTGTCTCAGTGATTTTTTTCCTGGAGTAGAGGTTCTTGTCTGAATTCTTTTCTAGATAGAAACCTGGAACGGAAGGAGATGGCATTGAGAAAGGGTGTTCACCGGGAGAAAGGCAGTAGAAAACTCCTCAGTATTTAAACAGAACCATTCAATTCTGTTGATAATCAATCAATAGGAACACAACTTAAAAAAATCCTGCTTCGAGTGAGAGCAGCTAAGCCAACAAAAATAAATACATGTATTTGTCACATGAGGGACAGATAAGAAATCAGAACATGTAGAACAACACGATTAAAACCTTCCATTATATGAAATTTGGCAAAAAATGAGGTCTTTAAAAATATTCTTCGGGAATTGCTGTAAGAGTTTCATACAAACCTGCTTCAGTGTCCTTTGAAAAATTAATTTGGATTTTAAGAAAAGAACCCCACACATTTGGCTTGATCATTGGCTGATAGAACATATTTCTGTTCCCACCCCAAATCACACACAGCTTGGCTGGAAGGAAGACAGCTGCTTGGGCACCAGTGTGCTTCAGTTTGAAGTACATCTAATCTTTATTGAGTTATTTGAGCCTCGTGTGCCAAGTGCAGAAAGACATGCTTTCGTGGGGAGAGGAGGGTTTTTTTCCCTTTTAGTATTGATGTGTAATTTTGGCCGACAAAAAAAGGCTTAGGACACAATAGCAATTCTCAAAATGCATTAGACATAAAATCCAATATATACACTGAATGCTTTTGTATAAATCCTCATCCAGTTTGTTGCTTCTGCAGGAAGCACTGCTTTTGGAAACCAGTCTCAAGCACTTTATTGATCAGTTAATTCTGAAAGCTCTTTAGAGTGTTCCCATCTGATTCTCTTGAACATTTTTTACTCCTCTGCGCTTTTTCCCTTACTAAGTCTTACCCCTATGATGTATAAGGTACGAGTGCCTTAATTTATAGGTGAGATTTTGGGCAGGTTGGTTTTATGTGCAAAGTCTCCCCCTCTGTTATTGTAGTGACTGAAAGGTTTGCTAGGGAGGATGGGCTGGGCCAGTCCACGTTATGCTGAGATCAGTGACCAGATCTGCAGCCTTCAGGGGCTCCAGAAATCGTTCATCTACAGGTTCTATAGGTGAAAGAGTTGGAGCTGACCTGAGGGGGAAAGGCTGCCCAGAAGCAGCAGCTCCCAGTGTAACAGCAGCAGCCTTGCCCTGCCATCTGGCTCAGGTAGTGCAAGTGCTGCAGTCACGGGGCGGTGGAAGGGGCTGCAGAGGGGGTTGGTGGGCACCATCCACCCCTGTGTCCCCCAAAACACTGTGGGCAGGGGGGCTCGCAGAATCCCAGCCGCTTGTGACACAAGGCCAAAAGCAGAGGGCAGAGCGTAAGAGATCAGATCAACAACAGAGTTAATCTTTTGTCTCTGTTTTATGAGATGCTGAGTCTCTGAGGAGTGTTTGATGCAAGTGCTGCTGAGCTGCAGAGCTGAGGCAGGACAGATGTGTGGGTGACATTGCTTGGCAGCACCTTCTCTGCCAGTCCTCTGCGCGTTGGGAAAATCTGTCGGACAAGGCTAGATCACAGGGAGCAGTTGTGAGTGAGTTTTATGTGCCCCGTTTTAGTCCTTTCTGCATTGTGAATTAGTGTCTCTTATCAATACCTAGCCTTCTATCTCCCAAAGTTAGCATTTACATTATAATTTAATACACTGCATGATTCCCAGGTTTCATGACGTTAAGCCTTACCAGTCTGGTTTTCATGCTGCTGTTACTTTGTGGTGCAAGTTCTTTTATAGAGTTCATTTTTTTTCTTGATGAATTGTACAATGCCAAGACTCAGGGAGCACTTCTTCAGTCCTGCCCATAACAGCTATGATTTGCAAGGTCTCTTTTTTAGAACAGGATAGTTCTTGTGGATAGTGTTGTGGGTGTATCTTTAACTAGAACTCATTGAGATTTAGCACGCAAATAAATTTCATAGTTAGCTGAAAACACAAATCTTTCACTTGACTGAAAATTTAGCACAGCAGTTGCTCCAACATATCAAGATGTTATTAAAGAGACACATGGACTCAGAGAGGAATTTCAGAAGGATTATACTAAGTACACAGCAGTTACTAAAACAAGAGTTGGCATTCAGATCATATTAACTAGAAACCAATATTCCCGAAACTGTCGTGTAAGTAATTACTGTATATTGGGTTGCCATATGCACATGTGTGTGTGTGTGCTGTGTCCAAGACAGCAAACATCAAATATGCTGCCATGATCCCCTCCCGGTGTGTGAGTGGGAAAATTGCTCTCGTTCTATTTCAGACGACGAGCGTGTTTCTGTCCACAAGACTCGCCGTCAGCAAATACAGCGATGAAGACATACATGTCAATGGGATTATGATAAGACAGAGTATTAAATATGGCACCAGGCAATGATGCTGCACTCAGATGTCTAACAGTGTCTCCATTCCAGGTCCTTTTTGGAAAGGTTTAGAGCCCATTTACTGCACACTAAGATTAAACTCAAGATTGAATGAATTACAATCGGGCATTAAAATAAGATCAAGTTACAGTCCCTGGATAACCACAGCTCGTGTTAACCTTTATTGGCTGCAGGGGCAAACATAGTGACAAAGGATGAGGAACTGCTGAGGTACTTAAAGTCTGAGGCCAGGAAGGCATTAATAGCAAAGCCAGTTGTTCTCTGGGTACCCAGGGCCCTGGGTGGAGGACAGGGAGCAGAATGGAGCCCCCATAATCCAAGGGATATGGTCAGTGACCTGCTACGTGATTTAAACAAGTCTGGACAGATCCACCCAAGGGGCCTGAGGGAGCTGGGAGAAGCACTCACCAAGCCACTTCCCATCATTTATCAGTGGTTGCACCAGGGGAACTTCAGATTCGATATTCGGAAAAATTTCTTTATGGGAAGGGTTGCCAAGCACTGGAACAGACTGTCCAGGAAAGTGGTGGAGTCGCCATCCCTGGAGGGATTTAAAAGCTGGGTAGATGTGACACTTGGGGACATGGTTTGTGGTGGACTTGGCAGTGCTGGGGTAATGGTTGCACTCGATGAACTGAAAGGTCTTCTCCAACCTAAACAAGTCTATGATTTGATATCCTGATTAGTGTTATTTTAGCTATAGGTTTTTAAAAGGAAGTCAGGGAAAGCTACTGAAACTGCAGATCTGGTAAGACTTATTTAGGAAATATGTTTATGAGCTGCTGCTTTATAGCCTGAAATAGTCATCAAAATCAAAATCTTCTTGCTTTATTGTTAGAGGAACTACTAATATCCTTGCTGCTTAACATTCTCATGCTCTGATCATTGGTTATACCATTATGTAGAAACATGTCTTCGAAGGCTTAAAAAGCAAACAAAATCCACCCAAAATGGATTTCTTACTTTTGTTTGTTTAAAAAGAAACATTTCCTATATATAGTCAGTAAATAAAATCATCTGAATGCCTTTCTTACGTATAGAGTTTGAATACTGTAGGTCTTTTGATGAAAGTTATGTCCAAATGTTATTGGGAAAGACACTGAAGAAGTAAAAAAAGAAAGAAATTTATCATAAGTTTAGAACATTTGGTTTTATTCTTTTATACTGTGCCAGTTTTCTGTTTTCCTTTTCTTTGTTTATGAGAATATAATTTATCAGATTCATTGACAGAAAAATTTTGAAATGTACTGCATCCTGTGTGTTTTTGGGAAGATTCCATGACTTTGTGTGTCATGCTCAACTCAGGAAGAAAAAAAGCCCAGTATATTTTTATTCTGCTCATACACTGATTAATGCTTCCACGAATCCAGCTGAACTGAAGTTTAATGCAAATATCCTAATGAAGGGACCGGTATGTCCTGTGTTCTACTCTGTTTTTATGACAGGATAATAAACAGGAACTCCCTGGATTAAGCTGAGGATGATATTTCATAAGGCAGATGGTAACAAAGCGATGGCATTGCTTTCTTTAAAATCTGCATGGTTATCTTAGACACTCTTGAAGACACTTACCTGCTGTTTACTTTTTGGAGTCCTGCGTTTACAGGTTTATTTGAATGTACAGTATATCCACTGTACATTACAAGTGGATTACAAGTTATTCCATTTTCATAGATTGTAACAGGGGATGTTTTAAGATTAACCCATTCAATAACTGTGCCTTTTGTTCAGAACTCTCTCCATTATCCCTCGCTTTCCCCTTCTCAAATGCATCCTTTTAACTGTCCACCCTCCAAATCCTGTCTTTCCATGTGGCCCATCATTCCCAGACCCTATCCTACTCCTCTCTTGAGTGCTTGATTTACTTGACCTAAGCCCTCTGTTCCATTTTTCCCTGGCTGTCAGAAAACAGGAATCTTCCCTAGTGGTAGTATTACCATGACACGTCCCCTCGGAGTTTCCTGAAAAGATCTGGTAGTTTGCATTGGCTGTTGTTCATCTGCTGTGTTCAGATTTGGCAGAGCCCTCTCACAGAATCAGGAGCCTCTGAGAGTTTGGGTTTGGCCTGAATTAGCAAGGGTAACGTACAGATAATCTCTTCTCGAGATCTCTAATTTGATGCAGACTTCTGGACATCAACTTGTGCTTAGCATCACAAAAACGTGCACAGGGCCAACTCTTGCTGTGTCTTTTATGGCTGCAAGGGCTGTGACAGGAGCAAACCTTCCCTTTGGTTCTCCTTGTAGAGAGCAGAGGTGGAAGTCTGTGCGAGAGGGCACAGGAACCAAACCTTCCCCTTGGAAGCAGTGTCAGGACATCCTTGGGGGATCCTGATGTGCAGGGCCTTTCTGCAAAAACAGTCATTTCTCCTGGGAGTTACGGATCATGGGTCTGACCTGCCAGAGCAGTCACAGCCTTGGGATGGTCAGGAGTGGAAAGTGGGAGCGAAGTTGGAATTTATCAGGAATGTCCAGGACGTTTTCCCTTGCTCCTACTATTTAATTTTGTTTAGTCCAACTGAGTGAATTATCTCATTAATTATTCCTTACAATTTTTAATTGCTTTTTTACATGGTCAATGGATTATATTAGTCCTTTTAATTAATTTTGCATAAAATACAAATGTTCTACCATGCAAAAGCACAGCTGGGATTCAGCCACTAGAGTATGACATTTGGATACCTCAAAATCCAACTTTGCTTCAATATTTGTTCATTCTCTTAGGGGAGCAAGTTGTCATATTGTACAGCTCACAGAAGACATTCATTTTTGTTGAAACTTTCATAATAAGTCATCTTGCACAAACATACCTGAGAAATATTGCTGGAAGAAGTTTTCCTACTTAACATAATGCACTCCTAATGTTTTACTTGGCCTGCAGGTGCTCCTCCAATATCAGCATTAATTACAACAGTAATTATCCTATTTCTGGAGAGTATAAAACTTCTAGTGCTTAACAAGGGCCTTCCAGTTTTTTGACTGCTTCAGTTTAATCTCCCTTTTTCACAGAACACACTAAGCAAAACAATGCCCAGCACCTGAAGGAGAAGAGGCCCTGAACAGCCCTGCAAACACTGCGAGGTCCCCCCTGCACTGCAACAGCTCATTGCTCTGTAGCCTCTCTTTAATGACAGGGAAGGGAAAAGAGGAGAGAGCACTGTAACAAAGTATCGTCTTTATTTCAATTTCAGCTTCCCCTTCAATAGGTTTTAGTAAATTAATATTTATACTGAAACAGATATTTAGTATGGGGGAAAAAAAGCCTTTTATAATCAAAGAGTTTTCTTTTAATTGCATCTTCAGAAGTACATTTTGATAATAGCAAGTGCTCATTACAATACAAACCAGAAAAGGCATTCATTTACTGTGGCATGGGAAGCACTGCCAGTTCTAAATGCTCCACATAGTTTCTTTAAAATTTTTACGTTCTTTAGCCCTCAACAAAAACCAAAGCTCCTCTTCCAGGTTTGGTAGCAAACAGACTGTTATTCTCCACTGCTAACCTTTGGCCATCCGTTTGGTAATAAGCTTCTTTTACGTTTTTGAGGAACATGTTCAGCTTGTCAGTAGGTACCATTGACACAGTGCAGCCACCCCAGCCAGCTCCAGTCAGACGTGACCCGATGGCCCCAAATTGCCTAAAACAAAATAACAGAAATAAAATCACGTAAAATAAACCAAAAAGAAGTACTTTGTCATATATAAAATTTGTATAGAAAACTAAGATGTGTTTTGTCTATTCCCAGGACATCTGATTTTTCTGAAGTTCTTGGTTGCATGCAACACTACAGCAATCTGTAGTTACAGTTTTGGACCAAAAAAAAAGTGCTGACGCTTTAAACTGCAATATAGTAATTCCTGTCAGTTCCAAAAGTCACCCTGTTTTGTAATGCTTCAGCATCAGCTGTTTTAGGGATCACAGCACAGCTGAGATGAAGAAAGCAGAAGAAAGGAATTGTGTTAGCAACATTCATAAGACATCAGAAGTGAAAACAGAAATACATGACAAAAATAACAAAAGAGGGTTCATAAACGAATTGCACAGGATGTAGGCATGCAAGCCATTTTCTAATGTGGCAAAGACAAATAGCTCTATTCTTCCAGGACAGATCTAAAACATGCTGAAGATTCACATGCTTCTGCAGGACTGCTAAGCGTGCCAGTCAAGAAAAGGAGAGTTCAGAAACACTCAAAAAGTCATACAGAGTCACTGCACTCTGTGTAAATAAACTCACACAAACGTCTGTTTATGCTGAATGGACGGAGTTGGGTATCTCTCTTTAGGGGCACCTCATGAACTTAAGAAACTGACAGCAGCAGAGGTGAAGTAGGAATTTAGTCCCAAAGAAAAAAATGCTCTTAATGAGGAGGGTGAATAGAAAGAACAATGACAAATTACTGACATCCAAAATATAAACCATTCCCAGCCTCAAGATACTGGCCTGCTAGAAATGTCCTACAGCAAATCCCATGCCATTACACTGCAAGACCCAGATGCCATCTCAAGAGAATTATTTTCATTAGTTTGCTTACCTGTGTTCTTGATCTTTACTTAGATTCATAAAAAGTAGGAAAATACCATGTAATAAATGTCTTTAGGGCTTTTCTAACCTAGTCAGAACAGAACCAGCCAGATTTAGAAATGAAATCTGAAATCTTATTCTTGTGGGAGATCTAATCTGATTTGCAAACAAACACTTTTGATGTGCTTCCAATAGCCATGCACGGAGCGATTTATCAGCCCTAGAGTACGTTAGAGGGAGAGGCAGCATCATGTGAGTTGTGTTGGAAAAGGACAGCTCATTCGGAGGGGCTGTTGTGATTTTCATGTGTGCATTTTATGTTAAATGAATCTGGTGTAGTGCTGGGTTAGCAGAGGTTTAGGTCATATTTCAAGCAAGTACTTACATATGTGTTTGATTCTAAACACACAGCTCTTCTTGAACAGAAACACTTTCTTCAGTGTGTCTGTGTGGTGCCACCCTTCATATTGACTCGATTTTATGTTCATTCTGCATTTCCTGTTGGTGTTTTATTTTACTTATTGTTATTCCTGTAAGCCACTCATTCTCTGATGCAATTCTGTAGTTTCTGGTCCATGGAGCAACCTCCTAAAAAGAGCACGATCCAATCCAGTCTCAGTTACCATCTCAATTCCCATCGACTTCATAAGGTCCAATCCGCTTTTCCAAGTCTGCTAAATCAACTGTCTGTATTCATTTGGTCTGTTACCTCAGTCAGAACTTCATATTTCAGATGGTGTCTGGCTTTTATTTTGGTAGGCAACTGAAATCCCTTCAGAATTGTTCTGAACCTTTTATTGATTTCGTAATTCTCTGTGGTCATGCTCATGCCTCATTTTTACTGAGTCATTTTAAAATACTTAGTTGAAATAAAGCATAATGTAGACAGAAAATATGCCTGTTGCAGAGCTGAAGTCACTGTGTTTCAAAATACTGTGGCTTAACAGTGTCAAATGTGGTGATATGATCAGACACTTGGGGTTTTCTGCTGAGGAACTTGATGGGCAGTGCTGTACCATCTGAAAACTGGGTACCTGGTGTTCCATGAATTCAGAAGTGAGCACCTAATTCCACCCTGCAGGAGATGTGGGGTCTGGTGGGTATTTAATCAAACACAAGAAAGTTGTCTTTGGGACAGGTCTGCAACCTTCTCATTTGAGGACTAATCAGCTCAGTGCTAAGCCAGACCCCTCTGGTACAGTGGGATTCCTGGCCAGACACTCTTCTGGGGCACTGGCGTCCAAATCATGTGTTTGGGAAGAGGAAACGGAGCAGACAATCCTGTGGTGGTGGGCACTGTGGGTTTCAAGGGTGAGAAACACCCTGTGTGCTTCCTGGGCTCTGCTGCAGCGCCAGCACAGGGAATACAGGGGGAGAGAATGGAGGACCCGGTGCTGGGGGAACTCGGCTCCCAGTCTCTGGTTCTGGCCTTTGCTTCATGAAGAGCTGATGTATCTTGGCCCAGTATTCACTGGATAAAAAGAGGGTGTGAGAGTAAAACCATGAGTACTGCAGCAAGGAAGAAGAAAAGAGTAAAAATGGAAGTCCCATAGTTTGGTATATGGAAATGATTGGTAAGATATTGCAGTAGCGCATTTAAAAATAATTGTGCTGTTAAGAGGTGAAAAAAACCAGAGCAGTATTTTTACTTGGAAATACTCAAAATTATGAGTTTTTCAGAAAGCATGCGGTTACCATGATGAGATTTAAATACATAAATGGGGAGGACTGTACTTATTCTGCTTTGTAGCTTAGGTTGCATTTGAATAGCATCTGTAAGCCTTTCTGTCTCTGTGAAAGGGCTGCAAACTTCTTTTTGTACACTGACTTTTTGGTTTTGTTGAGTTTTCAAACTGTGCCATGACTGCACGCTTTGCAGATTTAAGACAATCCTCACTGGTAATGGTAAGAGTCTTGATAAAATGCAGAATTGTCTTGGCCACCGTAATGCATGTAGTTGTAATGTACAAACTGTACCCTTTAAAGATGATCAGAGAGGACTCAGCTGTCTGTCATGTACTGGGTATGGCTGGGAACACAAAAATTAGGATTTATAGCAACAAAAGATGTAAAATAAGAGAATGAAAGAAAGTTATGGGCAACACTAAGGACTCTAGAGAGGTTTTCAATAGGACCTAATGTATTTAGGAGCTCACATCCAAGTTTTTGTCCCTTAATTGTTTCATAAATCTGCTGTATTACCTACTTGAACAGACTAATATGTAAAACAGCTATTAACAGCTATTACCTGCTTTAAAAGACTAACAGGTAAAACAGCATGAGGTAGGTTAGAGAAAAGTACAAATCCTCTGTCTTTGCAAAAACAAAAAAAACCTGACCAACTAGTGGTTACAGTTTTCAGCACTATAAACCACAGCAAGTATGGATCCCTTTCTTTCTTGGCAGAGGTTGTACAGTAAAACATAAAGATCTAGGCAAAACAGAAAACATCTGGATATGCAAATTATTCTTCACAGTTTAAACCTTGTAAGGAGAGAGCAGCAGTAGACTCAGGCAATTCTGTGGAATGTATTTTTGGAAACGCTTTTTAAAGCTACAGGGCAGCTGTATATCATCGTACATAAAGAATGTAATTTATGTAGTTCCTGGCCATTTCTATAATCACATCAGCCAAGTTTTCCTAGAGTGACTAGTGATTTTATGTTCCTTAGCTTTTTTAATGTACAGCTTGAGAAAAGTTAAGACTTTTTTCCAAAATTTAGATGCTGGTTTAAGCTGTATTCATCTGGAATAGCTATGCACTTTTAAAAATCTAATTACTGAATCAGAAAAAGATTTAATATTAAACTTCTAGAGAAGAAAAATACATTTCTTAGGTAATATTCTGATGGGATAAGACTGTAAAGAATAATTAACAATTTACTTGTTTCTGGGCAAAGAATGTAATAAAACCCCCAGATTTAATAATTTTAACACACCAATTAGAAATCACTTCACACAAATGGCACTCCACTGTGGTGCTTAGCTCTGCCCATCATTCTACTGTGGGCTCTTCTGCCGGTTAGTATGAAATCTGATGTAACATGGGCACACACATCACTTTTTTTCCTTTACTATTTTGCTCCCTGGAACTGAAATTTCAATTTAATTTAGAAAAATCCTAACTGCTCCTTTTCTTTGCATTCTGTGGCTGTGGCAGGCAAGCCAGTGTCCCAGTGTCCAGACTGGTTGGAGCAGCAGCTGCCTCGCCATGAAAGCACAGAGCTCAGCAGAATTGGAAAGCCAGTTCCCATGCCCGTGCCAAGCTGTGCAGTGCCACAGGCTGCCACTGCCATGCCCGCTGCTTTACTACAGTGGAGCACAGGTACCTCCACACAAGGCACAGCTGGCCAGTTCTCTACTGTGTGGGACAGGACAGTTTTCTCCCAGCATTTCTGAGAACAGCCCTGTTCAGAATGACTCAAGGTGGGCACCCAAGTGAGGACCCTTCAAATGGCTCCTCAGGTCTGCAAAGTGCAGTCATCAGATGCTTCTGACTGAGGCATCAGCACTGGGTAGTTACTGCACCTCAAAACACTGTGGATGTTTTAAGGCTCTTGCCCTGTCAGAGATGGCTCAGATCAGGCAGTGGTGACGCCTTGCATGGGATCAAGAGTTAGTTGCCCAGGATTTTTGAGCATAGTTTTCCCTTCTCACACACAGATCAGCAGTTCCCTCTGAGCCGCTGGGATAACCCTGGTGGACTCGCCCCACTGAGTGACTGTCACAGTGTATGGCATTCTGTGACCACTGTGATACAGTACACTGAGCACAGCCCGTGAGTGACACACGGGATTGGCTCCCGAGGGAGGGATCAAGAATTGTTCTGCTCAATCACTATCAGGCTGTCCAGTGGCTACCAGGCACCTCTGGGTTTTATCACAAGACAGCACGTGCATCCCATATACAAAATAATCTGTCAATGTCCAAAAGTCTTCTGTTCAGTTTTTAAGTTTGTAGCTTTCTGCCTCAGAGGCTGTTCCATCTTGTCTGCAAAAGAAATCAGACTAACCTAAATAATTATCTGTATTGGACTCTATTGATTTACAAACCTGGTAAATGGGTATTGCAACCTTAAAAAATCCACATGACGAGTGAAAAAAATATGGTAAATCGCATGTTTGTAAAAATTGTATTTTCATTCTAAGCCATACTAATTTCTTAGTTATTTTTTTTAAAAAGCCCAGTTGCTGGTAACAATTACATTTTTGTAATCTTCACTTTTAGGTGGTAATAATTCTTTTTTTAGCTTCAAATTAAAACAGTTTATTTTCTTCATGGCTGGAAGATATAGAGAAAGGATGGGGTATTTTGCTTCTTAAGACAGTGACATCATGTTTCTTGATATGAGGCCTGCAAACACTTATGTCACCCTGCATTTCCCTTCTGGCAGGGCAGTAACCCTCTGGCTTAGGCCAGAGTTTCCCAAACTAAGCATATCCTTCTCCAAGGAGAAGTAGGAACAATGCCAGAGGAGCAGAAGTATGACGGTGGCATCACGAGGAGCCATGACGGGAGTGCAGGAAGCAGCAGGGACAGGGCAGTGATTCCCCCAAGTCACTGTTAAAATGACCACCTACCACTGAATTCCTTCTGTAGGCACTGAATTTAGATGTAAGTTAGTATAAGATGTCTGTCCCATGATTAATTGTACCAGAGAAATGGAAATTAGGAGGGACTGAAATGTGTACACAAAGAGGGCAGATGTAGATTAGATACTGGAAAGAAATTCTTCCCTCTGAGGGTGGTGAGACACTGGCACAGGTTGCCCAGAGTAGTTGTGGATGCCCCATCCCTGGAAGTATCCAAGGCCAGGTTGGATGGGTCTAGTGAAAGGTGTCCCTGCCCAGGGCAGGGGGTTGGAACTAGATGATCTTTAAGATCCCTTCCAACCTAAATCACTCTGATGCTGTAATTCTAAGAAATACAGAAGAAGTAAAAGAGTCCAAATAGAACAAGTAAAATGTTTTAAGAAAACTAGTTATGACTTCTTCTACAGCTTAAAAAGGAACAGCCAACAGTCTAACGTAACACTTGTGATGATGAGTCAGTCCAAAAGCAAAATCTGTAATAAAGCCATAAACTGAAGCTTTCATCTGAAAGTATTACACAGATGTCAGCAGGGAAACAATTGACCATGTAATGTCCCTGCAGGAGATTAATTTTGTAATAAGAGACAAGAATACTTTCATTTTAAGATTGCAATAGCCAACGATGTCATATTTTCTCATCAAGTCCAACCCTATTCTCAACAGACGATTACTCTTCCCTGTGGTCAGAACTTACAGGCAGATGTGGACCAGCCGGTCCAGTTCAGGACAGCTGCACTCGTACATCTCCCTGCAGCTGATATGGCTCTGGTTCATCAGCTCTCCCAGCAGCTGGAGTGCATTGGCAGGTGCTTCACTGCATATCTTCTGAAATTCCAGCACTCTGGCAGCCTCACTGTACACGTGCTTTGCACGCTGGTATAACTTAAAGGTGGAGACTAAACAAAAGGAAAATTGCATTAATATTCACTAGAAAAGGAACATATGAAAACAGATGAATTATAATTTTTAGTAATTTATATTCTATATGAGAACCCTCTAGGCTAAGTATCTTCTTTAAATGTTCACCTACACCTTTAAAAGCCCTAATGAAAAATAGTGTTTAGAGTTTATCAAAATGCAATGTCTACATTTTTTCCATGTTGATAACTTCACACACACATTCTGGTTATTTGCTGTGTCACTGAACAGGCCCAGCCTCTCCTCTTACTTTGCAGAGGCAAGGCACAAGTTCAAGGGTTGGCAGCAACAGCATTAGGGCATTAATGTAAAGCTTCTAGGTTTTCAAAGACCAGCAGAACACCTGGAGGGTCCCCATGCCCTGCAGGGAGCACCAGCCAGCACCTGCTGGCCCAGGGCCTGGGGTGTGGATGGCTGCTCCAGGCCACATCTCTGGTAATTATGGAACTGTGAGTACAGACCTTTGCTGGAGGAAAAAAACCACAAAAACCACCACCTACCTTTTTTAAACAGTAATAAAAATGCTCTTTTCCCTATTTTGAGACGCACAGGTAAGAAAGCCCTCTCAAATATTTTCCCAATGATTCAGGCTCACCCTGACTGTGAATACTACTGGCTCAAAGGTACAGGGAGGAGCACAGGTGCTTTCACTTTGGTTTTCAGTGTTTATTCTGGGGCTATGTTACTTGCCAGAGTGTCAGTGCTGCCTGTGTGAATGTGAAGAGATGTCAACCCTAGACAGGTACTGCTTAGTACTGACCTACTAAAGTCAAAGATAGTGCAAGAATTTTGCCTAAAATTTTTCTATTGTGTCATGAAAAAGCAATTCCTCTGGGAAGGGTCAGGGGGGTGCCCAAACCTGTGTGGCCATCAGACATGAATGAAGCCTGAATAATGCGGCATAAAAAGGAAGGAGGTGGCTGTGGCTCAGGGCTCTGCAAGCCACTCATACTTACAGGAGGGTTTGGTTTGCAACTAATAGCTGAGAATTGATCTGCCTTTTCCAAGCTCCTGCTGTAGTTCATTGTTTTCCTCTCCCAATATAGTTCTGTTTGCTTTAATACCATGGCTACTATTAAGGAAGTATTGTTCACCAAAAGCATGCATGACATGATTTAATTTATGATTAAATTGGTCTGCTTGAGCTGTTTGGGTGGTAAATATTAGATAAGTGGACTTCACCCTCTATGTGGAGCACACCCATCCCAGAACACCCTTGTTAGAGCACCTCAGAACATCCCTCCTTTTCTTTCTCCATGTAAATTCTCCTTTAGAGTGAGGTTTCTCTCCTCATTTCAGTTCCTGCTCTCTCTTACTTTCGAAAATGGCTGATGAAACACTCAGAGGTAAAAGGAGAAGAGAGACAAGGCCTGTATTTAAAGTAGAACTCGCTGTCTGACCCAGACACATGGATTCCTACTTGGCTGTTCTGTGGAGACGGCCAACTTCTGGAACCACTTCTGATACTTTCAGCAATCTCCATTTGCAAGTATGTGTAGAAATCTTCCTTGAAAGACTGGAAATAAAATTATGTCCAGTATGAAGTCTCTCATATGTATGCTCCAGACTGCAACCCTTAAAGACTAAAACTTCATCAGCACCTCTATAATTCCTTTTTATTTCTCCAGAGGATTTCACAACTGTAAATGCTAAAAATACAATGCTGAGAGAGACACAAATCGTCTAAAATGAGAGAGAAACATTGAACATAGCAGTGTTCTGCTACTGCTGATATTGCTTCTGCTCCTGTTTATTTTGTAATTCAATACAGCCTGCTACTGAGAAACCCTGTGCTGCTTGTCTTTTGAACCAGCCTTCTGAATGCATTTCAAACTAGGACAGAAATGAGAAAATTTTAGTGCGCCCCAGAAACAGGGACTTGAGAGTATCACACAGGAAGAACGTACTTTGGTTTCCCCTTTTATTGCTGCTGGAGTTAGTTGCACTGGGTTTTGCAGAGTGGTGCCACAGTATTTTTCAATGTTGAAGAAAGGCAGCTTAGCCTTTCTCTTTAAATATTCTTTTCTTATAAGCCATTGTTTTAGAGCAAGGAGATTTCTAAATGTGCATTCGTTTAGGGAATATCTAAAGTTGCGTGAGAGATCGCCATAGCTCACACTCTCTTGTAAATCACCATTGAACAGTAGTAACCCAAAGAATGAACTGAAAACATGTCTGGTTTCAATTGTCGGGCAACAGACTTGCCAAAGGCTGTGATTGATTCGGAGACCACCCTTTGGTAAAGCAACGCTCGACTGGCCAGATTACCTTAAAGATCCCTGGGGTTGTGTTGCTCCTCACGTTAGGAATTGGCAGGCGGGCTGGGCGCTCGGGCTCCGGGCTGCCGGCCACCAGGAGTGAGCCGAGCCCTGGCAGCGCCGGCTCCGGGAGCCTCCGGGCAGGGGACACCGAGTGACCTTGACACGGGAGCGCTCTCCTTGGGAACACGGCCCTGCAACGCGGCTCTGGGCTGGGCAAGAGTGGCGGGGTGTTGTTTGCAGGCTCCTCTGTGGACATTTACCAAATCTGCGTCGCTTAAGGCCTGAGACCCTTACGTTGGCTATTGGTTGGTTATGGGCATCGTTTGATTTCAAAATAATTACGTTTGTGTTTAAAAAAAAAGAATTTTTTATCTTGCTTTTCTTTTCTGGCAGTGTACACTTCAGGGCAGCAAACACCTCTGTACTCTCTAAGTCTTATTCTAAAATAATGAAATGATTCATGTATTTTGAGCTCTCAGCACCAAATGCCTCTGATAATCCAGAAACCCTCTTCTCTCTCTTCTGTTTGGATGGGTGGTCCAACCAACCATCTCCATCTAATAAAGGACAGCAGAGCATGGTATTTCCAAAAATTGCATCTATATTGGCATCTCCTTGCTACATCATAGCCTCTGTATTAGCTCCTCATAAAGTCTGAATTAATAGCACTCGTCAGAGCGCTATGGAGGCTGTGATTTCAGAAGAAACTCATCAGAATCTGTGTGCTTCATGAGGTCACATTTTTTGACAATTAAAAAAGACTGATCTCCTAAGCCGTAAAACCAGAGGGCCCACTCTGGATTAGTTTATATCTGAGCTCGGGCTGGAGTGCTCAAAGAGGAAAAGCTGAAGCCCTCAAAGAAACCCTTGCAGTGTTGCACAGGACTGGGTTATATTGTCTCACTCTCTGTGGTGCTCAAAGGAGAGTGAAAAAGCAGACTCCTAAAAGCATGTGGATCCTTAAACCAATGATAATTGGGAAATTGGGTAATTAATTAAACTGAAAATGTAAATATATTTTCCTAATTCAGTGAACTGTAATAAAGGCCTGGTTTGTCCCACTTCAGCATATTTCTCTGAAACCCCAACTTTGCTACTCTGCAGGATTTCTGTCATGTCACCCATGAACTGGTAGATTCAATTCACTTACAAACCACCAAATGCCCTTGAAAGGACAGTGCCATTTTCCAGGGCACTGAGAGCTCACACTGCAGCACGAACCTTCCAAGTTGCTAAGACCCAGCAGAATAACATTAATGAGAGCTTGTCCAAACTCCATATAAAATTTCTAAATAAACAAAAATCTGGGCTATTAGTCCCAAATAACTGTGGGTTAACTAAATATAACAGAAATGTTTACTGTGGATTTTCGAGTATGGTCATATTTTTAATTTTAGCTTTACAAAAATTGTGCAAACCTGTCCACTCCATCTACAGGGATTTTTTTTTTTTCCTTCATAAGTAAACCTTGTGGCTTCTCAGCAATTCATATTATTTGTTACAACTTCAACTTCAGCAGATTCCTTTCTTTAGAGGCTTCCTGTACAATTCTATCTGACCTTTAGCTAAAGACCAACCTCTTCAGGCTATATATTTTTTTTCTAGTTGCTTTGGCAGCTTCCTAAGGTACGTTTCCCTGTAGATTAATGAGCTGCACATGGCTGATGGGACTGTTAGAGATTTACAAAAAAACCTCACCGACATGGACTCATGTAGGGGACAGTTCCCACCACCATTCCTCATGTGGAATAGTACCCTTCTCTGTTAGGCATCCTGCTGATTGAACATGATGAGGGTGAAGGTTTCTGGCTCATAATGTATATAAGAAAATGCTGCCAGATGGCTTTAATTTGAGCCAGATTGTGAACCCCCTACTCGAAGTGGGGAACAGTCACTCTGCTGGGACTGCTCAAGTGACTGTTTGCAATCTGGTTTTCTGAGTATAACAAGGGGACGAGTCATTGCTGGAGTCAGTGACCCATTTAGCAGACACCTGCTTGGAGATCATGACAACTACTGGTTTAAAGTGATTTTTCATCCAGAGGAATGCTAGCTTTAACAAGGCTTTTGCAACTAATCCAGACTATTCAGTGCCTGTGGCACACCCTAAAGACCTGCATCCTCCAGGTATGGGATCTGCCTGGAGCAGCCACCTCTCTGCTTCCGTGGAAGGGAATGGCATGTTTCCAAATTTCTCCATGAGGTGGATCAGGCCAAGGCTGCAGCTGACACCTGGCCCTTAAGCTGGGAAGTGCTCGGAGGTCTCCCAGTTTGGAGGTCACTTCTGTCCATGTAGGACGTGTGCTGGTGCACAGGCAGAGCTTTATGTGCCCCAGAGCCACCTGACAGGACACGGGAGACCCCCTTCACCTCCTCCTGTGTGTGCAGGGAACATGGAACCTGTTCTGGCACTGAGAGCACCATCAATACCCATGAAAGGCTGTTCAAACACCACTCATTGAAGCTGCAGCCCAGATTTAGAATTCTCTTTCCAGGGGGCAAATAGGAGTTAAAGAGCTAAATCCACACCGCAAATGGATGCCTGCTCCTCCCATGGCAATTTCATTCCCAGGTTTAAACATCAAAATTAGATTACAATTTTATACATGGAACAGAAAAATGACTTTGAAAATACCTCACTTAAGAAGAAAAAACATTTCATGGTTAAAGGAATACACTGTTTTATAAGAGAATATCCTTTTGTGGTGAAGCTTATAAATGCTTAATGTCCCACAATCACCACACACTACATGTTCTGTGAAGCACTCAAGTCCAAGCCAAAATTATGGCACAGTGCACCTTGAAAAGTAATAAATATTATTTTTCTAGAGATGTTCAGAAGCCACAAGTGCAATCCACGTGTAAACATTTGCAAGGGAGCTTTAAACTCAGGATTTTGAGTTGGCCAAGGAACAACTGCAAGAAGTTTAGAGAGGCTTTATACACCATCTGTACTTCTCCAACCATGGGGAACAAGTGGGCTGTCCAGTGGGGAACTGTAGAAACCCTGGAGTACTTGCCTATAAAAGCCATGCAAAGTTGCTCTGCTTCCAGACCTGGCCTGGGACTTGCCCAAAGCCTGTCCATACCATTTTCCTTTGAGATACAGTTTTTATCTGGGCATCCTTATACACTGATAAAACTTTGTTAGTGTCACTGAAGGAGTGGAGAAGGGGAAGCAAGACTTAAGACTAAAATAATATTTACAGAGCACTTTCAGATCCTTAAACACGAGATATAATGCCAGTACAAAACAGTATTTGTAATAATCGCTGGGCTTTGAATAATACAAAAAATTAAAACTACTGACAATATATATTCAGCCACAGAAAAAACTCAGAATCCAGTAAATTATATAAATATAAATTTGCATGTAAATAATTTACCCTTAACATTATAATATTTTATCAAAAAAGTTGATAAAATGTGTACAAAAGAAGAAAGAGATCCTAAATGTTATGGTCTGTTCTTTGTGTTGAACAAAGAAGCTCAACAACACTGAAATTCTCTGCAGAGGTTCCTTATTTGAGGGTATGTTTTCTCTCACATGAAAAAAACAGGCATTGTCATTAAAATAGGAGTGGGAAAGTAGAGGGGAAATAACAGAAGTATTTTCTTCAAACAGCCTTTGCTTTTCCAAAGCCAATATAACACGTAATACATGTAGTGTGTAAAAAACCAAATTCTGGGTTTAGATTCTTTCTTTCTGTGTCTGTCTTGTTTCTTCTTTGCATATGTTTTACAGAAATCTGTTATTGAATTTTATATTGTACATGCAAAGAGGCTTTCAGCATAACCCTTCTTAATTGGTCTTATCAAATGAAATCATGGTCATGCAAGTTTAAGAGATTCTGTTCAGCAAACATCTGCAAATGGTATTCAGAGCTACAGTATAAAATTTCCTTTGAGTTTCTTCTATAGCTTTTATGTCTGAATTTTTCATCCAGACTGTGCTTTTTGAAAAAAATCAAGATAACCTGTATAAACAACTCAATTCTACAGAACTATAGAATTTTGTTTTATAAACCAGGTATAAGGAGTATAAACATCTATAAGTTAATAGTCTGGTGTTGCTTTGTGAAGGGGACAGTACAGGGACAGTGTAGGAGATTTACAACCTTGTAGCTTCCCATGAAAATGTTGCAGAGGGCAGGTACATGGATCACTATATTGCTCATGTACAGAGTTATCAAAACTCCTTCTCTGGAGATAATGAGCTGCATTAAGATATCCTAGTCCATCCTGGTGCCCTCTGGCAGTGGAATTAGACAGTTTCGTACTGTCTGATACCATTGGAGTGCAAAACAGGTTATAGATTCACAACTTGGTCCTTGGTCAATATGTAAGATTTACAATCACTCCAGAGAGATGTCTTATTTAAATAAAAGCATCAGTGTAATCAGATGTATTAGAGATTTATATACATCAAATATATACATTCCTGGAAGCAGTCTTGGGAAGGACTGGCAAGGATATGTCAGCTACAAAAGAATAGAGGTATTAAGGCTACAGAATGGGAAAAGGCAGAAGGATGCCATGCAGTTCTTAAAGAAAGATTCTGATCTCAACTGGAAACCTGTTATGAATGCAAATGAATTATTTCATAAATTCTCTGTTATTCAGTATTATTAGCAACCCTCCTATATGCGTCCAGAATCCATTCCATGTGTGACAATGCTCATGATTGTATGGCATAATCATAAACAGTAATACATGGGAAATACTTCAAAGAGTAAATTCTTCACCTCCACCAACATTTCCTAAAAGAAGTATTTGTGGTGACAGAAACTTCTTTCTCTGGAGAGACTTAGATGACTTGCTGCCCAATGCACGTTTTAGGAAGTGACCAGTTATTTATCAGTTCAAAAACAGAGACACAAGCCCATCTATGGTCTTTAACACCAGTTAAGTGAGAGCAAACAGGATTCATGTTAATAACTCAGTAACCATCTAAAAAGTTCAGGTTTTTTATAGCTACTGCCTAAAACGGAACTCTAGTTTTCCCTAGAATAAAACCTGGGTTATTTAGAAGTGATTCCAACAGCACAGGCTAATCTAAAACACTGCTATTCCCATCATTTTAGAAACAGTTCAATCAAAATCAAAGTTTTGCTGTATTTTTTTTAAGTTACAAGTGAAAATGAAAATACCAGTTGATGATGACATCACTTCTTTTACTTGCTAACTAAGGTTCCATGTGAGCCTTCTGGCAAGACTTCCACTTGCATTACTTATTAATGCATAAACCTTTTATATAACCCAAACATTGTACAGTAACCCCCACCATTTCATATATGCTTACCATCTTGCATGTTTTGACTGAGGATCTGAGAGTGGAGCTCCTCCAGGCTAATTCCCAGGCATTTACAAATTTCCTCTGCGCTGTAAGGCTCAGGATGTAATACCTCCTCGACAATGGTCAGCATTTCCTCTAGGCTGACTCCTAGCTTCATTTGCACATCATTGAGTCTCAACATTTTTTTCCAGTCCAAGCCTTTTGACTTTGAGAGAAGCTGAAATTTTAAAAGAAAAACAAACAGAAAATACTGTACTTTCCTGTTTACAATGTTAAGGCCCATTTTCTCTTTTCACTTCTTAATTGGGAACCACCAGAAATTACTTTCTGTGAGTATACAGCAGGCAATAGTTTTATTTATTTATAAAAGGTCTGTGAATGACAGCTACTCTTTCCTCAAATCAGATACTGTCTGTAAAAATCCCACTGGCATTATCTGTGTGATATCAAATAAGTGATTTATCCTCTTCCATGGACTTTGCTACTTCAGTCACTTACTAACCTTTTATAATCCTATCTGGACAACTGGTTATACAAATTATATAATATTGTAACACTAACAGTCCTTAAAAGGTCTACTTCTGTACTATTAGTATTTGCTCTAATGTTTAAAATTCAGCTTGACCTTTCCAATACACTCTTGGAATTCTCTGATGGACATCGGAGGTTGTCATTGAAACCCTTGCTCGTAATAACCTAATATGAAAGTGGTTCATAAGATTTGTTTGGAGAATTACTGTAAATCTTTCTCAATCTCTAGAGTTTAAAGTAAATTTTAAGTACCTTCTTTTAATATCCAATTGAAAAGAACTTTTGAGTCTCTACAAGAACGTTATGATGTGTTGGTCAGAATCTGTTCCATTCCTACATGGTTGCTGTGACATTAATTAGTTATTGATGTATCTGTTTTCCTCATTGCTAGCAGTGATATCATGCTTTGTGTGTCTTTGTGATGTTTTGACAATTGACAGTAGTTACTTCAACTCCAGAATCCTGAAAGGCAATCTGTCAAACAGGCTTCTCCCTGGGAGCTTGCTGCGTGGGTTGATATCCCACGTGCCTAATGAAAATGCTTGAGTAAAGCAGCTTTCCTCACAAGGTGAAATATTTTTGATATTATGGAATAATAATAAGTGGTCCCTGTGAGATCCTACTGACATACCACCTTTAAGTTCAGCAGAGTGCTACAAAGCAAGACACAGATTAATTAACAGGAACACACCAGCATTATTTTAACGTGTTCGTAAGCACGTGGCACATCTCCAGTTCTGCACCACTTAAACTGAGACCAAAATTTCCAAGTATGCCAGATCAGACTGTATGTTTGCAAAGAGCTTAAACCAGTGCAGCAAGATCAGGGAATGAAATCCTTTTTCTATGCAAACTGGGGCTCAAACCTCCCACCAACAAGGCCAACATTTCACCCAGTGTGTTTTGCTACTTTTTTCAACAAGCACTGGTTTTGAGTGAGACTGGTTTGAAATCATTTATGTCTCAATTCAACAAAGACATTTAACTTCCTGGTTAAAAAAAGTCATGAAATTTATTTACATGTCTGGAAAGTATTTGGTTTGTTTTGTGCAAAGTTACAGCATGAAATTTAGGCAGAAGATCCACTGCCCAGATATCTGGGGTAGCTTCTCACTCTCCTCCAACAGTGCTTTTGCAGGGGCTCTTCCAGTTTTGTTTTATTACAGTATCTAAAAATTAACTACTTTTGGTGCCATCTAGTGACTTGCTGATATTTACATGAGGCTCAGCAGACCAGAACAAACAAAATCCAACCAAAATCCTAATCATGTAACTGTCGCCATTTAAAACACAATTTTGCATGTTCAATAGCAGGGGAAGAAGCAGCACTGTTTGGTACCTAATGCAGAAAGCAGGGTGAGAAAATTTTCTTGTAAAAGACTGATTAAGTCACTTCTGGTCTCCTTTTCAAGGGCTCTGAGTAGCTAGAACTCCACAGCCTTTATGTAATTGTATTTTAGCTTACTTAAGGGTAAGTCAGAATTACAATTATTGCTTCATTTTACTTAAATATCTCATATGTTGGTGCACGTTTGTGATGTTTTAAAATCTGCTTCAAGGTGCTACATGAATGGAAATGCTTTTCCTTCTGCTTTAATCCTAATAGTCAGCATCCCCTAGACTTTAATACCAGAAGTTAAACAGGACTAAGAATTTATAAACATTAATGTTCTATAAGGCAGGGAATACTTTTCTACTTCCTTTTTGAATATATAATCCCCTGCAGAAATATGCCACATGCATTGTCACATCTGTTCCCATTTCCGTATTTCAGGTGAGCTAATGAGGCTGCGCTTTTACAGGTCAAATGTTCCCAATGGAAACTGACCCTGTTGGGCCAGCAGGGTTTCCAGCCTTCCTTTGCTGGAAAGGTCTGTCCTGATTATAGCAAAGTTTTGATTCCAACAGCCCTGGGAAAAATGTTATGGGCAAACAGAAGTGGCTTTTGAAAACAGCCTAGCTGCAGCAGCTCACATTGTAATGGATACAGAACAGAAATGGGAAAAAAATCCCATCTCTTTTATGCACAAAAGTAATCCCAATACTGCTGCCATAGTTGGATATTTTCTTGATGATCTCTGACTAGATGGATTAAAGATGTGGACATCATGCAGCTGGCTCTTAACTGCCAGGATATAGCGTCTGTGGGCTTTATTGTCCTTTATTGTTCAACACAGGCACACTGAAGCGCTGTAAGTGACTGAGAGGAAAACATACTTGGTAAACCATGGGACAAATATAAATAAAAGGAAGTCTGACTAGGAATAAGTCCAGGAATGCTTCTGTAGCAACATCACTTTCTTACACAGTACATTTCTGCAATGCCATCTGAGCATCTTTCCCCATGTAACACACAGGAGTTGATGAACTCTATGGCACTGCAGTTGCAGGCGTTCCTGGCACAGGCTCCAGGGACAGGGCAGGGCACGGTGCTCCCCAACGCTGCCGCTCCTCCCGCAGCACCACTGGCTGGGACTCAGGGGGATGAGCTGCAAGGTCATTTCCTTTGGAACTGCGAGCGCTCTGCAGATCATCAGTGTCTTGATAAACACTAATAGAGTGCAGGAAAGTACTCAGAGGCTGCCACAAGAATAGAGAAAGGGGAAGAAAAGCACTGAGCAAAAGAATGACTCTGCAGAAGGGAAGGGGAAGGAACAGAATCTAAGAAATATACTTTCATGAGGATGATCAAGAGCTCACTTGCTGTAGAACAGACTGATACCAAAATGTTCTATACTAATGCCAGCAGGGATATGTTGTGTTGGGAACTTTACTTACAGAGAGCTTTCTGCAAGCAGTATGAAATTCTAGAATTACCTAAAGCAGAAAGAGGGAGGCAAAAGCCTTTCCTAAGGCACTTACAATGAGAACGTCTTTTCAAGCATTATTGTAAGGCCCAGCATGTTATTTCATAGTTCCATTAGCTTAATGGTGCTTAAAAGACTTCCATGTTTCCACTTATGTACCTGCCCTCCTTCACCCCACTGTGACCTCTTCCTAAAGACAGTCTTTTCCTGGCTCAATGTGTTTTTATAGTGTGTGCAACTTTCCATCTGGGTAGCATATGTTTAAAAACAGACAGGTGTATGTTGTTAGTCTCCTTACAATCAAGCATCTGCTAAAAGTACCTTTTTAGAGATTGCATCATAGCTAACAGGAATGTAAAAAAGTGATCTTTCCTTACTACCTTCTTAGTTTACTGCACAGGACTAATAAGTCAAAGCAATTTAGAAAACTGTGAATCAGTTCACAAAATCTGGTATATGGAATAATACTTCAAAAGCTCTTAAAATTTAATGCACTCATTGTTGTACACTGCCTTTTAGAAGAGATCCTCTGTGAAGGCTCTCTATTTCTCATGCAAAAAAAAAAAGAATTTCCAAAACAAGCTTTTCCTAAAAAATACATATTTAATCAATTAGCTATCCTAAGTTAGAGGTTTATCAATTATACTAGAACTATCACATAGACAGGTCCTTATCTTCATTTACTCAGTGGCACAAGAATCCTTTTATTAACTTCAGTGACAACAGCTTTAACTATGGTCATTGGTGCTGTTGGTTTTACTGCATCTTATATATAACAACATGCAGCAATTGTTTTTATACTTCAGTTTATAGCCCATTTAAAAAGTCATCTTCAGTTTAGCTTCCCACCTCAAAAAATATCTCAACGTTATTTTAGAATACATTTTGTCAGTATCTGATCATCTCTTCAACTATTTTTTTTTTTTAGTACTAACTAAAACTTTTAAAAAATTACTGTTTTACAGAATCATGATGCCAACAGATGTTCAAAGTACTTCTGGATATTGATCAGATATTGGCCAAATGTTTTGTGGCAACGATTTCCACACTGGTTTTCAAAACTTCCTTCTAGACTTTGTGACTCAAATTCTGTTCTTTCACACAGCATGGTATGTTGGCAATAACTGCAGTGAATCTTTATGCTTACTCCTCATTTACTCTAATCAAAGAAAAATGCACTGTCTTCCCATAAAAAGCTCAAATCATACCCTACATCTACATATTCCTGAACGTACAAAATCCAGAAGCAGAATTTAGTTTTTTCCTGTTAAATTTCCATATATTTTAGAGTTAATTTTAAGATGTAAACTGGCAGTACAATGTAAATGTTGGGGTGTGATTCAAGCCTGGCTTTTAACTTTACACTGACATACATGCTGCTATTCAGCATTTCCGATATTACTTCCAGGCTTCCAACTAGTAGCTTTGATGTTCTCTAAATCCTAGAAAATACACATCTATTGCCATATATACATATAAACATGTGACCATACTGGTTGCTTTCCATTATTTGTCATTATTCAAGTTTAATTAGAAACAGTCTATCTTATTAAATGAGAATATTTTTTTTGGAAAAATAGACTTATTTCCTCCACTGAAATATAATACAAAATAAATTTCATAGAACTAAATCACATAATCTTCTATATAAGGGCACAATCCTTGCACTTCCATTAAGCTCAGCAGGAGTTCTGCTCCTGCAGATGGAAGTGTCTGGTTCTGGAAAGAAAAATTATCCTTAAAGTAGCACCTAGCCAGGTGTTAAAGACACAATTGGTCAGCAGTGGAAAAAAGCACATATTTAGCTGAAGGTTTCATTAGAGTTTGACATAAACCATGCGTTACCTTTGTAGCCAGCCGACACTCCATTACCCGAATATTGAAATGAGAAGTTGCTGCTTTATTCATTTCAACACAACTGTTTGCAATAACAAACGCTGCTCCACTTGGAAGTCTAACATCAGTTGCCCTCAGTGGATTGAACTCTATCAACTTGGCCTATTGAAAGAAAAATGAATGGTGAGTTTTAATTTACTACTAGCTAACAGTGCACTTAGTTCTATAAATCAGATGCAAATTTGCATGTTTTTTCTCTTGAAAATCCAGGGACAGTTAAGGAAAGAAAGCTGACATGAAACAGTGAGAAAAGAGGTTTAACTTCATTGGTCAAGTTACACATACATTTCAGACCTTTCCCTGTAGCTGGACTTTAAAATGTTTCCATTAAGTCTTTGGGGTTTTTCAGCATTTCACAGAACCCCACCCAACCTATTTTTCTTGCCTGTTTAAGACAAGAGTTTTTCTTTGATCTACAGAAAAGTCCCAGGCCTGGCTGAAGCTAATGTGCATGCCACTAAAATGAGGGGCTTCGCATTCCCTGCCCCTTCAGCAACATCCATCTTCCCCTCAGTCTTTGGATTTTCCACTACATCAACATTAGTTCACTGAGGTACAGGATAGTACCATATTTTAGGACTCACTGGAGACAGTGATCATGGCACATATGGACAATCAGAGAAATTAAATAAAACTATATGTAAAAATGTAGTTACTGTCTCCTTTCTGACATAAGAGACTGCCTTGCCTCACAGATGCTTACACAGGCTGTGTAAGATGTTCCCAACATTTGTGACCTTTTCATGGAATAAGCTAGGCATCCATTAATTAAATAATTCAGGATGTAATGTAATCAAGAGATTAAATTCACATCTGTTTTTTCATTGGGATAAGTTGTAAATCATGTGCCCTGCTATGGCTTCTTAGAAGAGACTGTAACTCTGCAAGCGGGGACGCCTTACTGGTTTTGGCACTGCTCATCCCCAGAGAGTTCCTTGAGCAGCTCGAGTGCTAAACAAACAATGACAAATCTGCTTGTACATTATGTACAGCATGTGTGTTACTCCCTGCCATTGAGATCCTGGACCACGTCACAGAATTACTATCAAGACATACAGACTTGCTTACATTTCCATATACCCTTTAAGAACTGCTGCATTAGATCAGAATGTACCACTAAGCTGGTCTAGTGTCCTCATTCCAACAGTAGCCATAAATGGCTATTTAGGGGGAATATAAAAATAGGACATACACAAAGTAATCTTTTTTTGGGGTGTAATTTTCTAGCTTTCCATAAGCAAAGATTACAGTGGTTATACTGGAAGAAACATCCAACTATTAAGTTAATAGCTACAAATAGGCTAATGCTCTAATAGTGTACCCAAGAAGGTCTTTTTGAACCCTTTTAAAACTTCTGCCTGCCACAATGTACGGTATTTCTCAATTTAACAATGAATGTTTTGGAAAAAAAACCCAAACTTCCTTGTTTGTTTTTAACAAGCTGCTTGCTAATGTCATTGTGTTTCTATTAGTTCCTCAGTTATGAAAAACACTGAATTCTCCATTTACCTTCACTCATTTAGGGGTTTTACAAAGCTTCAAAGTATCACCCTCAAAGCTTCTTGTTTTCCAAGCTGGAAAATTTTAAATTATTCAGTCAATGCTCATATAAAGAAATAGCTTTGATCAACCTCAGTGCCCTTTACTGCACCTTTCTCGTTCTAATATATTTTTTTGAGATGGGAGGCCAGAACTGCATTCAGCTGCAAGCACACTGAAGCAAGGATATTTTCTGTTTTGTTCAGGATTTCTTTCCTAATCGTTTCTAACATTATCTTTGTCTTTTTGATCGCCACCTCTATTACACGATCATCTGTGTGTATGCCAGCAAAATATCATTATTCATGTAGCTGTGTTTTTACTGATAGCAGTATAAACATGAAGGGAAGGTGTAGAGTAGGTGCAGGTGATGTGAAACTGAAAATACACGTGTCTCATGATGGCATTAAATGCTTGGTGTAACTCTAGGAAATAAGTTTTTTTCTGTGTAGGCTCATCCAAGATATGGCATTCAGGAACAAAAGCTGTAGAGATACAACACCATAATCATAAGAAAAGGTTTTTGTGGAATGCTGCCATAATAATATTTTGACAGGTTTGAGATTTGAACAGTTACAGTCCTTTGCATTTTCTGGGACTGGGATGAACCCTGTGAATTCCACTGTGAGCACTCATGCATAACTTGGCAGGTCCTGGTTATCATAGCTAGTCCACCTTCTGTCACCACGTTTAAGACAGCTAAATGCCTTCTACATCAGAATTCAGCCACAGAATTGTCTGGAATTAACAAAACTAGTGAAAAAAAGTCTCCATTGTCTTTGTAACTGAACCTGGCAAAACTTCCTAGAACTGTTTGGTTATAAGAATTTTCAAGAAAGCATTTTTGTAATAATTATCCCATTTTCACTGAATACAAGGCATGCCGACCATTCAGATTTCATTATATGGGAAACATTCTAACTTCAGCAATGAATTAGCCAGTGTGGAACCTGGTCCTCTTCTAGAGTACACCTTTTCCTTTCTCCTTCTTGCCATTTCTCATTTTCCTCATCTGATTCATTCAAACTTGTCACACTCAATTTTGTACAAGTTTATACATTTAATTCAGGTTTCATTTGTATACCAGTGGTGCTTACGCTGCTTACTAAGGTATTCCAGTTTCTCGTCTTGTCTTTCTGCTAGATACCTATGAAGGTATTTTTTGTTTGCATAAATTAATACTCCATTGTTAGTTTAATTGCAAAGATCCACATACAGTTCCTTCTTCTGCCAGAAAAGAGATCGACTGGTCCATTCCTCCACCTTCTGTGCCGATATAATGTTCACTCTTTGTGCAAATTTCTGCAAGTTCCACCTGAAAAATATTAACATGTGAACCTTCAGCCAGGGTTACAGATGATGTTTTTATTCTGTTTACATTTGAACTAGTGAGAAAACAAAGGAAACAAGGACAGAGTTCTGGAACCATTGTCTCTCACACACCAAGCAGTGTAAGCTGGTATCAACCAGGATGCCACAGGGCCCCTTTCCCCTTTTGTTTTGTAGCAAAAAAGAATCTAACTATTCAGTCTCCTCAGGACCCCCCATAGCCAGATGCATTTAAGGTTATCCTCATTCAGATGCTCAGCTCTTGTAGCTGTCCTCCTTCCACCTTCCCCGTTCAATTAAAACCCTTCCATCCCATACATTGTTGATGTCATTAGTTGAATCCACCTAGATATGCATCTCAGTAGCTTACAGAAAAATGGCAAGTTGTTACTCGGTACTATTTTAATGCACTGACTCCATAATCAGAAATATTCAGAAACCCTTTCTCCCTGTAAATATTCTAATCAGCGGTGCTTGTCATTTCTTCTTGAGATACTGTACTCTGCTTACATTGTTTATCTGAACTAATTCATAGCTATAGGTGATGTGCATTCTTTCGTGACATTTTGGACATATTTCTGTGCATTCTGATACTTGCATGTCAGAGGATACTATGGGAGGGTGAAATATCACTGTCATAACTGTCAAAAACAATAGTAAAGCTTTCAGCTATCAGGCCAAGACAAAAATCTCAAGAGAAACCCTGAAGAATGGTCATAGAACTAGTCAAAAAAGAAGCGAGTCAAAAGGCAAGTATTCCTGCCCACCTCTTACGACCCTGACCAGTTTGTTTTTCTAAGCATAAGGTGACCACAGGGAAGATGGGAAAAGAACTTTAGAAAATCCGTAGACCCTTTTCCAGTCTGGTGGCAAAGTCAAATTCAGATTCCACACTGAGGATGTAGCATTACAAGCCTGAAACAAGCTAACCAGCCAGACAGGGACATTAGCCAGCACACAGCTGTAAAAGGAGCAGATAGCAGCAGTAAATCACCCTGCTGAGAGGTAGGTATGTGCAGGGTGCCTGCCTGCTTGCCCCTGCAAGGTCTGTAATGGCACCACAGACAAGGCTGTAAAGTTGGTGCTTTAGATGAATGTAATCAGGCTGAACTGTTTGCAAAGGCAATAACAACCAATTTATTCAGCTCACAATGCAGTTATGGCCAATAAGCCTTAGGATGATAAGCAGAAGTGATCAAAAGAACATTAACAATGTTACTCTAAAACTATGCGGAGTGGATCTTTGAATCCAACATGGTAAATGACCTCTTACTAAAGAGACCATTAATGAGAGAACATCGAAAGTGTAATCACTAAAAATACTGTCCTTTTCTGCACTGCCTTTCCTTTGTGTATTTTAAAGATGAGTTGAAATAGAGATCATGTTTTTCTTTCTAGAGAAATCTTTTTTCTTGAGAAAGTATAGAAACATCGCGCATTTTGTTACTCCTTCTTTTTAACGAAAGCCATCTCCCAGGTTCATCGAAATTTGCTTTTCCTCCCTTGTCCCATGTCCACTCCAAGAAGTCTCATTTCCAGTTTGAACCTCAGACCTCATCATCCCATCAGTGAAAGTTTAACATCCAGTCACCATATGTCCCTGCTCCGCTCTAAGTTGGATATTATTCTGAATGAAATACTAACGAATGCAGTGATGTTTTTTCCTGTTTAATACTAAAACACTCGGCAACAGCTCCACAGAAAAGAACAAACCTCCACACACAGCAGCTCTAGGTGCTCACTCCTCTCTACATGTGAAGGCATGCCTATTTACAGACATGTTGGTGTGACATGGGAATGGCTGCATGTTTCAGCCAGTTCTACTGGACCTTTCCTCCCTCTGAGAACACAGCAGTACCACATCCCTCATTTTTGTTGCTGCTGGCAGGAGATACCAGACTGGAGTTCAATATTCCTCACTGGCCAAGAAGAGCACACCAGCTGACAGGTATGCACACTCAAACAGTAGTGTGGCTGTGCAAACCTGGCCTGCAGTGCAGCTCCTGGAGTACTCACAATGTCCATTCCACTCCTGGGCACAGCTGCCTGAGCTCTTACTTCATCTGCAAGGGCCAGATAAAGCTTTGCAAAGTCACAAATTAAGCATTTCACCCTTCACTTAGTCTGGCTTCAACTCTATCTCCACATACACATCAGCTACCACTTGATTGCTTAAATTGTTTAGACTTTATGAGCCTGGGCTTATTAAATAAATATCAGGAGAAGTCTTGCAAAGGAGGAATGTTAACAATTAGGACAGTGCCACTCCCCTGTCCCTGTAGTAGTGGATTGTGCCTGGCTGAGCTGGGCCTTGCTCCGTCCTGGCTCACCAGCTGTCCAGCTGCTATGCCGGGCTCACAGCGCTGCTCCAGCTTGAGCAACTTCTGTTTTGAAACTCAGCAAGGATTGGCAGGACCACCAAGCAGTAACTGGCAAGGGTTGCAAAGAACCCTCTCCACAAGACAGCCCAAGGCATCCCTGAAATATTATTTGGTTTCTAATTTAAACAGGCCCTTGCTGACACAGGCTGGCCTTCTAATACTAGGATGAGAAGCATGTGAATGGAGAGGAAATCGTCTGTATAGAGAGCAGTTCCTACTTACTATTGAGACAAATGGGCAAACGTTTGCCTTTTTTTTTTCGCTAAAAAGAGTGAAAGGGCAAAGTTTCATTGGAAACTAATGTGAAGACTAAACTGGAGAGCCTTGTGTTCATATTTGATACTTGGAAAAGGATGGTCATATGACTGAGGCAGTGAACCGCATGTCGGGAGATCTGGGCTCAATTTCTAGCTCCACATTAAGTTTCTTGCGATTCAGAGAAAGTCTCTTTAATTCATCATGGCTTCATTGCCTCAGTAAAATGAAGAGTATCTTCCCTCTCTTTGTAATTACTAATTGCTACTTGGGATTCTTAGATGATAATGCTATAAATATGTGTGACTTCCTTACTAGAAACTGGAAAAAACCCACATTTTACTACACAAGTTCTTAGAGTTCAGGCTTCTCTAAGAAAATATCTCTAAGGGACAAAATCTGCGAGAACCATGTAATAAAAGGAAATAACTTTTGCCTATCTCAGAACAGTGCCTTGTTTCCATTCAACTTTAGACCCTCAGAAGCTCTTTAGGACAAGGACTGTTTGAATAATCTGTTATTTTTATCTCTGCAGTGTATGTCTGATCTGTAAAAATACAGAGCTCTTCAGATCCCAGATTTCACTGCACAGTTTGGCAACATCTCAAATGTACATCTGAACAATACCTAGGCATGCACTGCCTGCCTTCTGGATGCACTGCAGTTCCTGTGGGGAAGGAGCTCAGGGCACTCTCACAGCCACACCAACTACACCACAGGCAGGTAGGTCAGAGGGGGTCAGACACTCCTTGGGGGCTTTGAAGTGCATATAAAATAAACAATGTTGTCCCTGCTGAGCTCTGCAGGAGTCCCAGGACAGGCTTTCTCACTGACCCAGGTGAGAGCAGGTATTTGCTCCTCATGAAGTGCCGTGAGAAAGACACAGAAAGAACAAACCCATCTGCACATAGAGTCCACTTGCATCCCATGTATTCTGATTCATAGGAGAGATCACTTGAGCCAACCACAAAACATAACTAGTCCTACTCACCCAAGGCTCATTAGCATGCTTTTCCATCCCTAAAGCAGTATTTCAAAAACACTAGTAAATCACAATTTAAGTCTTCATAGAATTTCACATAGTTTACTTTAAAAGCATTCCTATAAGGCTGCTGTTATCTTCCATTTAGAGACAGCACAGATATTTACATGATTTGTTCAAAGTCGTGTGAATCAGTCGCAAAGCTGAAAGGAGAATTCAAAAACCTCCCTATTTCCAGTATTGTGGCTTATTTCTCTGAAGAACATGGTCTCAGGGAAACCATTGCAGGGTGGATTTAGAATCCATTACAATGTTATTAATAATATTATGGTAATGAAAAGTGGAACAAAAAGATCCTAAAATCAAAGTTAAAATGAGCCTGAATAGTAGCATTATTATGACTCTAGAAAAAAAAAATCATCAGATGAATTAAAAATGTCCTTCCTTCAACTGTTCTGAGATCCACATATGCTACTGACCTCTGAATTTCTGTATTATTGATCCAGGAAGTTGTTCCAACAGGACTAACTAGACCAGGTGGTCATTTGTGAACAATAACTATCACAGACAGTAAGTCCTAAGCTGTCATCTACACTATTAAACAGGCAAAGTGATATATTTAACATACTATTTCTAAAAGCTCAAACATCAGGAGATATTTCCTTTGAACTCATCCCCCTGTGAAAAAAACAACCCAACAAGTTGGTGCATATAACCACAGAGTATCCTGAGTTGGAAGGGACCCCGTTCCTGGCCCTGCACAGAACAACACCCAGAATGCCACCATGTGCCTGAGAGTGTGCCCATGAGTAAGGGATTGTCAGCTAGATAAAATTCATTAAAAGACTTGAATCAGAATAAAAATACAGAATACATTAAGATAAAAGCAGCCTTTGTGGGCCAAACCAATGCCACATCTAGTCCTGCATCTTGTACCTGCAAATGGGCTCTTAGTATGGACCAGAGACCAATTATAGATGATGTTTCTGCAGGACTTTATTTTTTGATAAAGTTTCTAGGCTGAATGTGAATTCTGCACCCTTAGCTACCAACAATGGATTTCTTATGTATTTGCTCAGGTTCTCTTTTAACTCATTGATAATTTTAACATGTAGGTCATCCAGTAACAAGGACTTCTACAACTTTTCAGGTGCAGAACTGTCTCCTTTTGTTGACTGTTAATGCGCCCCTGACAAGCTTCATTTCATACCTTCTGGCTCTTACCATTTCAGGGCAATGAACAATTGATTCCTGTCCGCTCCATCAATTACTGTCACCAGTTTATGGATCTCTGTCACTTCCTCCTTTAAATGACATTTTCCAAAGAGTCGTAACATACTTTTATGGAGGTCTTTCTGTACCATTAGTCATCTATGTGGCTTTTTCCTGAATCTTTTTCAGTTTAATTATCTAGGTTGGTAAGAAAGGAGAAAGGCAGACTTACAGCTTTTCTTAGCGTACCTTAGAAAAAATGCCACTGTATTATTTGCTGTTTTAAGGTGACAAATGAGCCACATAAAATGTGAGTTAATGAGTGTTGATATAAACATATGGTAATGCAACCTCAGCCAGTTCAGCACTACCACTCCACCTCTGTCACTGAGGTCACAGGAGAGATAATGTGACCACATGTCTGCCCCTCCTGTGCCAAGTCCCTTTGTTTAAACTGCTTTGGCAGTGGCACGGCTGAAGCAAACTGTGCCCTGGTGCTGCCTGTAGAGAGGTCTGAAAATGAGCAACAGTAAGAAGGGTAGCTGGGATGGAAACTGAAAATACCTGCAGTGAGTTTAACAATGCCCTGAGCTGTTTGTGCACGCGGTCTGTTCAGCCTCTGTGCATGGGAGAGCCTTGAGCGTAATGTGACAGGAGGAGTAGCTGGTAGGTGAGTTAAACCGTGGAGTCTCCCTGGTGATCTGCCAAGAAACACTGAATATTGCAGCTTGTGAGTGCCAGAGCCAGCATCATCCACGCAAACAGCACTTTTATAGCTGTTGGCAAGTGCATGTGCCAGGTTGGCTGTGCTTCCATGGGAGATGTTCAGTATCAATGAGTTTCATGATGTATTAACGGGGTTTTTTTTGTTGTTTATCCAACAAAAAATGATACAACACATTAAATGAGAACATCCATAATTAAAACAATACAAAGCCACATCACTAGGAGTAGCATATCAGCGCACACAATTCACTAACAAACAGTTATGCATTAAGAAATTTCTGTGAACTAATTACTTAAGGAAGCTGCTCTCAGGTTTTAGGCAACTTTAGTTGGAGCATTTGGAAAAATCTATAACCATGTTCAAAATGTAATATTTTTTAGACTTTTCCTTTTCAGTAGCTTAATTCTAAAGTCTGTTCAGAATGTATCCTATTGCAGAAGGCAGTACTTACCCATTTGTCTAGCAGGCAACTGGCCCCCACGTGCAGACCTAGGCTGGCTTTTGATCTAAGAGCTCTACTAACTACCTCTGCTTTTTGTTTGAAACAATTTAAGGTTCTCCCTGATAAGGAGCAAGTCAATCTTGGGTTACAAAGAAAGAAATTACTACCACTTAAATCTATTTTATCTTTGAGCCACAAGATTTCCTATCCAGCATGCAGAAAGTCTAATCGGGGAAATCATATTAGTGGAGATATAATTTAGTCTGACAGAGAAGGATTGTGATTTCTAATTATTAGTTGCCTTACGTGTAGTTACTCTAGATGGAGAGATTTCTTATAATGAGAACTCATCAGTAGCTCAGCATCATGTTACCTTGTTTTGGATTTTTAATGGAAAAAGTGGGGTTTCAGTAAAATGATACTTTTCATTAGTATGTATTTTTCTCTGCTTGTTTATGTTTCAATATGAAACACCTCAAATTCAGGTTTTGATTTACAACTGAGTATTTCTGGTCTTTCAAGTCAAAGAGCTGATAAATTATGAACCACCCAATACAGCTCACTTGATTCTCTGTTGCCTCATCATTTATTTACTTTCTCTCAGTTTTGTGTTATGGATAATGAGCATGAAGGCCTTAATGTACAAAGGTATTTAGGCATCTGAGGAATAATGAAAGTGAACAGATGATCACTTACTTAAAAAAAGGCTTAAAAATAGAAACCTAAAGAATTATCTGATTGAGAACAGATAAGGAAGTTTCACCTTTAATAGTCCCCTTGCTCACAGAGAGGCCAAAGGCCAACTGCTCTGATTTTCACTCCTGCAGTAATGGGTCTGGACAGTGTGTAAACTGGGACAGAATTTGTCCCCATATAACTGTCACTGTCAATATGTCCCAAACCAGGGATCAATCCCTTGCAATCTCACACAGCCCTTAAAAAAAGTAAGATTAAACCCCTTAAAAAGAGTAAGACAATTAGTGAGTAGGAGACAGGCAAATATTTGTTAGTAAAACAGAATTAGTGTTGCTTAGTATTTTTTTGGAACAGCTCACCCTACATTACACAGAAACTTGATATATACAAATCCAGAATGACAGCAGCCAAAATAAAGCAATCTTCTCCATAGAATGATAGTATTAAATTACATCTGCCTCAGTGGTTTAATGTAACTTCATTTTGGCCAAAGTTCAGTGTGCTAGATTTCCTATATATTACAATGCAGTAGTAATGATAACTCATCCTTAAAATAAAAAACCCCCGATTTTCTTCCTGTTTTAAATTGTATTGTTCGTGAAGGGAAGCTCCATGAAGAAAATGAAATTGTCCATATAAATTGTTTTTAGCACTGTCATTTCCAGGGCTCCAGAAGTCTCTCCAGCATTCAAATTTAGTTTAAACGCCTACTCAGTCAAAAGTCCTGTGCATACATTTACTCTCTCTATGGAAATACAGTAATGGTTTCACGATGAACATTCCTTAACATTTTGGTCAGTTTAATCTAAAAAGTCAGACTCACTCTGCTGGTTTCCTTTGTAACAAATAATGTTAGTGATTCAATGGCAAATGTAGTGTAGATTTTCTATTAAATTCTACGCGTTTTGGTTCACAATTCACAATACTGAAAATGAAGGCAAAACATTTATAGATAAAGACAAGTATTTTACAGTAAAAAGAAAACATTCTCTGTCAGGTAGGGTGTATTTAAACACTAGTTACATGGTGATACTTTTTTTTTCCAAACTGTATACATTTTATATAAATTTACTTATATATGAAAATAACTTCTGAAATATAAGGCACTATGTTTCATTTATTAAGGTATAAAATGATGCCCAAATTTTGAGGTTATTTTTATCATCAGGAATGTCTTTTTTTTTAATCTCTGGTCTGAACTAGGAATAGATTGCTGAAAGTTACCATCTGCTTCCAGTTTGCACATTAAATCCCAATTAGCTAAACCTCATATATGTTTTGCAAGGTAATTATGGTTACTTTTTTCCAAAATGGGAAAATATTTGTCAGATAGTATCTGGATGTCCTCATAAGCACAACAATCTTAGCTTGACCTCTAACATGCTCAAATAGAAGGTTATCAATTTGGTTGATGAGAGATTATGGCCTTTGATTACCAATCTTCCAAAGCACTCTCTTTCCCCTTGATTACAAACACACATAGCCAAGCTTAACAAGTTAAAGAGCCCTGTTTTATCAATTTAACAGGGAGAAAGGAATTTTAGCATTTCTCAGTATTAACAGTCATTTAAATTACAGTATCTATGTGTCATGTTGTGTGTAAACAATGAGTTTCTCGTAGAAATAACCTGAGCATGCATTTGTCAAATATTTTTGATGCATCAGTAAAATAAATTATAAAAATAAAAAAATACTTTAAAAGCAATCCTAAGCAGTGCTATCAGCACAAGTTATTAGTTTCAAAGTCACACTATCAGTATGTATACTCACATGTTTTCTTGCCAGATAGGCTAGGGTAGGTATGAGACAAGTATTAAAGCCCTATTGCACAACAGAAAAATTATTTGGAAATGATAAAAGGTTCAACTTAAGCCCTTCCATTATTATATACATGAATATAAGGCTTCAGAAACAAGGCAGGAAGGATTCCAGTTGGCACATCTGTTCTGCCACTGGAATCAGTGGCATAGCAGGTATAGTAACTGTTAAAAATGTTTAAAACCCACACTCAAATTCATCTGAGCCATAGCTTGGGAAAATTGAAGCCAATGGACACTGTGCCATTACAGATTAGATCTGGGTCCTTTATTTATCATTCTGTCTGACTTAGATTTCTCTCAGTCTAGATAAAGTCCAATATAATTCAACCTCCTATGCTCAGCGTTTCGCATTCAGTTAAATAAACCCCCTTCACTTTTGATCTCTCTTCCCAATAACTGTGTGCACAGCTGCCCAGCATGGAGTAACAGAAAAAAAAAAAAGTTAAGGTGGCTGAACAGGCCTTAGTTTCACAAGATTTTACATTTGGACAGCAACATTATCATCACATCTTTCAAGTAAATCTAGTTACTCAAATACTAAGTGATTTTCTGTACTCATTAATTCCTACCACGAAACACAAAGCTGGGACAATTTAGAGCATTATTATATTTCCTTTACAAAAAGTATCTTCTGCTGATGAAAAGTTATACAAAAGATTGATTTTGTAACAGTGAAACAAAAATCACTCTAAAATCAAAAACTGCTAATACTGAGCATTGCTGCTGTTTGAGTGATGCCAACACAGCCTCACACTGGTATCCTGTTTGGAGGAGAAAAATGGATTCTTTTTAAAGATCACATTCTACATTTTCCATCTTGTTATTTGAATGCTATTGCACTGCTGCAACTGGTTAGCACTGCACATCTGGCTGAATTGTCTTGAACTGGTATTTTCCCTAAAACTATTGTGTATGTGTGTGATGGGTTTTTAAAAAAAAATAAATTTGTATGCACACAGAAACAATGCCCTATTGCAGACTGCTACACACAATTAGTGAGAGCTTATTTTTTTCTGATTTTGTTTTCAACGTCAAAAAAAGTGCTATTTTTAAAGTAAGCCACCATGAAATTCTAGCCATGCTTTTACAATGTTTTTTAATTCTGGGGTTTTTTGACTCTTGATCTCATAAGCCAAAACTTCACACTGGAAGTGTTATCTCATAAAAGCTCTAAATTCAATGACTTTTACTCTACAGTTACTATTTTAAACTTACATTTATCAAGAAAAAGAGCGTATAACTAAAATATTCTCATAAAAATAGTTTCACAGAAGCAAAACAGATAAACGTTCCATTCAGGAGAAGGTCAATTTTTCATAACTTTGGCTACAGAAGCCCTACAATTCAGCCAAATTTGATTCCAAAGCCAAAAGTTTCCTGTACTGCTGCTACAAACCATCATACTAAGATTTTGCAAAGTCCATCAGACAAATGAGGGCAAAAAGTCAATCTTTTCTCATAAAATTACTGCCATGACCAAATACTGTTACTTATAAATACTACAATTTACAACTTTTGCAACTCTAAAGCATTTGAAAAAAAAATATAGAAGGGAGGGGTACAGTGATATTTCTTCTTTAAAATAAACAAACACATAAATATCCAGAGCCTTAAAAACGCACGGTCCTGGTTTGCTTTCTAGTAGAAAGGATGTGGAAAGCCCCTATTTCTGCTCAGCTAAGAATTCCCCTGCATGGGGGAGCTCCCTGCTGATGCCCAGCCAGCACTCTGGATCCTGCGCAGACACCATCTGACACCAGCACAGGATGCATTAGGAGCTGGCAAGAAGTGGCCAGAGCATGTTTTATACTTCTGAGGGCTCACATGCCTACATTGCTCTAATTTATACTCAGACCAGCTCTGCCTCATACAAGGCAGCTCTGCGAGGCTAAGCATAAATTCAGTGCAGCAGAGAATCTGGATTTAGCCAGATGCAAGAGGTCTCTAATGCTAAATCATAAATTAGCCAAGAACACTGAACTTGTTTTTACTGTCCTGTAAGATTTGGGGAAACTTAAAGCCTGGACAAAAGTAATCAGTCTTCAGAGCTGTCATCCTCTCTCTTCACCACTAAAACCAGGTGTCTTGGTCTGTGCAAGCACACAAAACCTTGGATGTGTTCTTAACTATGTTGGCTATTGAGAGTTCTCATCTGTACATTAATTGCTCATTTTTCTTCACAAGTGCAAAATATCTGGCTGCAGACAGCAGGATTTCCTGACAAAAATGTGCAATTGTGTCTCTTGTGTTTGTCCAACTGTATTTCAGACACAAGCTTAACTTTCAGCACATTTTTCAACCAGCAAGAAAAGACTTTGGGTTGATTGAACAGGACACATGGGGAGAAGGAAAGCCATTCAGTGGAGTCTCTGTCTTCCTTCTGTTCCTCTGTAATTTTCATGAAAATGCCAGAAGGAGTTTTGCACCTCTCTACAAGAAGTCTGGCATAATGCTGGCCAGTACTCCCCAGCCACGTGTAAATTCAGCTCCAGATACACACTGTATCATTTATTCCCTGAAGAAGGCTGCGCAGTATTTCATGGAATAATGAAAACCTGGCTTCTGGTTTTCCAGGTACAGATATCTCCTACCTAGTAAAATTTGGGGTTTCTGACCTCTGTCAGTTTTATGGATTTTGCAGATACCCGATTTCTGAACACATGCACTCCAGTGATTCTGATAAGTAGTTCCCAAGCTCAGCTCCTTTGGTGACCACCATCAGAGATGCTGCTGACCTGTGGTAGGACCATCTGTGCAAACCAGATGCTTCTTGCCAGGCCACATACACCTCACATCAAACACTTTACCTGCAAAGTCTCATTCATCCAAGTGGGATCCTCGATTCTACGTTTCCATCTACCACTGCTCTGCATGTCTCACCTCACAACCCAGAGCCTCTGTGAAGGGGTCCAATCCCTTACTTACCTTCTGCCCACACCTTGCCCCACCACAAAGCAGGGTGTCAGTGCCTGTAGCCACATCCTCCTACACAGAAAAGCTGCTCTGCCTCAGCCCTGCCTGACTCTCCTGAGCCCCGCTGAGCTGTGCGGTGTGGATGGTGCACTCACTGCTGAGCCATCACTGCAACTACAGCTACAGAGAGAAGTAAATCACAACAGATCAGCAAAAGCCTTCTGTGTCAATCTGTTTACCTCGTGGCTCAGAGAAGCGCATGTTACCAGCAGAGTTAACAGCTGCCATCATCGTGTACCACTTTCAGTTGGCTTTGTACCACAATTTGGGAATGTCTGCCTCAGACAATAGGCACAAATACGCATAACAGTCACATTTAGATCTGTTCTTCTCTCTTCCTGACAATGTTCTAATTTAAGATCCTAGTTTCACTTAACCAGACATTTTTACTGGAGGGAAGTTCATTCCCATATGGCACCTTCAAGGACCATGACTCCTCCAGAAATTTGTATTACATGAGCCAAAATCTACTAACAGTTGTACGGCTAACAGGTCACATACTTGGGGTTTGTTTTTAGACTAATGTTTGTTTAAAAGTGAGGAATACATTTTGGATTGTAAATATGTTCATTCTGAACAAAACTATGAAGAGAATAAGGAGAGTCAGATGGAAGAATTTTACCTCTACTTTGTGCTGATTATATAATCTATCAAGAAGTTGTTCCACAGGCCTCCAACAGATGCTCTGCTGTTAAAGCCACGAAAAGTCATTCAGGGAGAGGGTAAAGGCCTCGGGGGTGTGGTCCACATGCTTCAGCACATATATCCTCAGTCCTGGCCTGCAGATAGCACATCTGGTCCAGGCATGGACCTGATGGTTGGCCAAAATACAGGCTTACAATAATGCTCCTTTTTTCAGCTTTAATGTAAGCCTGTTTTCTTGCCAAATTCAAATCCTGCCAAAATTTGGCCAAAGATGTTTGCTCAATTGTGCAATATCTTAAGTTTATATCCAACAACTCTTTGCAAAAACAATTGTATCGTGTTTTTAATGTTTACAGACATTAACAATATTTAATTTTAAGTAGAATTTTACTGCTGACACTCTCGTGTTTTACAGTAAATTACCTTAGAGAGGGTTTTTCCATTAGCTCTGAGAGTCACGAGTCCTGCACAGCACACCAAAGCACTGGAGCTAGAGAGACCAGAACTTGGAGGGATGGTTCCATCTAGCAGACAATTCATTCCAGTTGGGTTATTAAGACCAAAATGTTCCTAACAATGAAAAATAAACAATCTCAGTTTCAAGCACAGACAGGCTCAGGCTTGCAATTATTTGATACTTAGAAAGAGAATCCTTCTGCTGAGTTGCTGGAACCAAGGACCTGCTTCTGGTATCTCCAAAATAAAGCAAAAGCAAAATTTTCCTTCTCTTCCTTAAGAACAAAGCCAATGGTAGGGCTTCAGCCAAAGGTATGTCTGCAATTCCTGTACACAGACATATAACTGTACCCCAAGCTGAACTCAGTATGGGCTGAATGCCCAAGAATTTACCAAGCTTCGTGGGTGGGTTTTGCAGCAACAGGCTCTGCTCTGAGCTGCTGTGGTGACAGTCACCAATCATTTCATACCCTACTTTGATCCTTTTCTCCACAGCTCTTCACTTAAGGCATCCTGAAGAGCTTAAGGTCCACTTTATGCTTCACTCCTAATGCTGACACGTGGTATTAGGGAGCCCTATGATGCTGCTGATGGGGAACTAGTAGCCATGTAGCTATATTCAAAGGCAGATACTAGTCTCCTGAAGCACCCACAGGACTGACCCTGGGAAAAGCAAATGCTACTTGAGGCACCCTGTGCTTTAGGAGGCACAAAGACACACCTACCAGTGGGGATGGTCTCTGTCATGCTATTTTTAGAAAAAAGTTTAAAATACTTCTACATACATGAGAGATATTACAGATTATACATTTAATCCAGAAGTCATAAACCCTCATGTACATACTGTTTTAATTATTCTTTAGTTGCTTTGTCTTTTTATTTATAATCGCTTTAATATAAAGTTCTCTCTGCTGTCAGTTTGAAACAAACATGCAGTACTTGTTAAAAAATCATTGAATGTATATGGGAGGTATATGAATAGCTGCATTCTGATGCAATTTATATGTCAGTAAATTATGTTAGTGTCAGTAATCAGAAAAAAACACCAGTGTTTCCGTAAAGAAATGCCCACCTTCAAAGATTTCTACTAGTTTTCCCGAAACAACTTCAACCAGAAGTACCAATGGTAGAGATCAGCAAACACGAAGAGCCTCCTTTAAAGTCTTCTACCATCAGTTCAAATTATTTTGAGTTTCCCTTTCTACAAATGTAGGAAATTCATACCTAAAATACTATTGCTGCCCATGCCCCTTCATGAGGAACACTAGACAGGCTTGTTCAAAAACAGAAAATGCTTGAGTAACCAGAAACTGATCCCCAGTTTCTGGATTGTCTTGAATGTGAATCAGGCTCGCAGACTTATCACGCGATGTTTAAATAGAAAACGTACTTCAGTTTCAAAAAATGAAAATGGACTTTGCCAAGTTCTGCAACAGTTCTGTCCCAAAAGGATAGCATGTTCAACTCAATATAAACAGATTATCCTGCTGGACCCTCTGAGTACTTGTATTTCAGTGTTTCTTAAGTCTGTAACATTTATGCTTATTTTCTGCCAGTACTAGAGTCTGCAAACCTGCTTTGCAAGTTAACCTTCAAGTATGAAAACTTGTCATTAGGAAACAAATTTCAGTAGCAGACTGCAAAATAAATAAAGTCAATTGGTCATGCTAGCCTTAAAATAAGAAAGGATATATTGTAAAGAAACCTAATCTATATCTCTACAGTCAATGCAATTTAAACGCCTGTGTTAGAGCAATACAAAATTGAAAATACTCATGTTACTGCATACGTAAGTAATTTATTGGGGTCTGTACATAGAGACAGGGGTCTGTTTAGGAACTGTGGATTGTAATGAAGTGATTTGTGGCACTGATTGTCCCAAATACTGTATTTTGAAGCCTCCAGTGGCAGGTTTGAGGCAGGCTTTGCTGGCTTTCTGCAATGCTTACCTATTGGACTGTCCCATGGGGTGACCTACATGGGACCTGACGCAAACTCCATGTGCTTCAAAAAGCAGATCTACCCATAATTTGGGATGGCTGTAGCAACCTGTTCCTTACCTGGCCATCACCATTTATCCCATCTCCCTGCCACAAATATCACTGCATTGACATGGAGCAGAAAAGTCACTTTTTTTTTTTCACTCGGTGAATCACCTGCGAGCAGCAGGTGAGATTTATTGGAGCCCTGTGGTGAGCTGAGGCAGCTTCCCAGGACAGCACTGATGGTCAGCACTTGGTGTGCAGGTCAGTCTGGACACAGGCAAGCTCACAGCGGAGAAGATAAAGCTCAAAGGAGCAGACAGGAAAATGTCTGTCTGTCTGCTCAGTGTCCCTGCCTTTCCTGTTAAGTGTGCCATTTCCTGCAGAGCTGCACTGTTAACTCAGGAAATTTTGAAAATCCCGTTCAAACACTGAAAACCAGGATAAGTAATGGTTTGTAATGGATTATTTCTTCTCTGTGCTGTTTACTTAGTTTTTACATTTTCTTTTGCCTGCCACATGACTCAGCTTCACTCGGTTGTTGTGCACAAATTATGGGTTTCCAATATTAGTGGAAGTTCATGGTTTTAAGAAGTGTTTCCATAGGCAGAAAAGGACTAAAGTATGATCTTTGTGCCCTGACAGACAAGCCTCCAAACCTTTTCTAAAGCCAATTTTAATTAGATTATACCACTGGAAAGCATTCTTTTTTACTTCAAAATACAGAAATGTCATCATGATAATGAGTTTGACCATGACTTTATTAATTTACTATTTGCTCTTGCAATTTGTTTAATAAAAATAAAATTAGTGCTCTGCAAATATTTTAAAGCAAACTCAGTCATATCTCCTCTTCAAATTTGAACATAAAGGTGTCCAAAAAGGCAACAGAATGCAGAGAAGTCTTTTGAGGCTGAATAGCTATGCTTGTTGTATTTTACTTCTACATTAGTTTTGTAATGTCAATGGATTTGGCTTACCTGAATGCCCTTCAGTCCACACAGGAAGTAGTTATGCCACTGGGGTTTGGTTTTGTTAATCTGAATGTTATTCACACTAGTACTGAAATCCCTGCAAAAACAGAAAAACCTTGAGGCTTTAATTTGTATTGAATTTAGTTTGCAAACGCACGGCTTGTTACTGCCACCTGCTGATGGACAAAAACACTTCCATGTTTTTCACTGCAATGGTTTTTTGGTTCATTTTGGGTTTTTTTAACAGATATTTTTTATTATTCGATTCTACACGGTTATTTTAGATGAAAGCATAAGAATTCTCGCTTACATACATGGAATTTACTAGATAAATCCTGAAATTAAGCTGCCTTTAACATCCTTAATTAAGGCAGCATGCCTTCCACCATGTATGTGAATGCTATCTTGATCTCTTAGAGAAGTAAAAATCTAAATAATCGTATCTGTCAAATCTTAAATAGACACAGATAAACTTCAGGTCTCTGGTAATTACAAGGCAAGGTCTGCCAAACAGTGTGAACAGAGGCAGCTGAATTTCCTGGAAATATTTAGGTTTAATTCGAATAAAACCAGTTTCAAGAAATTATACTGTGGGAGACCATCTGCAATCCTCAGAGGATGGAATTTTTCATTCATACACTAGTCCCAGTCTGTAACTATAAACTCCATAGGTTAGTTATTTGCTGGGTTTATTTTTGTCCAAAATGACATAACGAATTAATACCTGTAATGGATACCAGTGCAAAGATGTTTTTATAGGTTAATTTTTCTGTTACCTATGGCGAAAAAGTTATACTAATATAAAGCATCTTTACTATGACACGATTGTCTTCAAATGCTGTTTGAAAAGCTCACTTCATTCTGGTGCACTTCAAGGCTGCAATTTTTGTGTCACGCAAACCCCAAACTAACCCAGTGTTAAAATGGACTCACAACTCATATGTCTATTGCCTGCCGTGCTCTAGTGAGCTACTCGTACTACCAGACTTCAACCTACTCCCAGCTCAGCAGTACCAGACACATTTTGCACTTAAAATTACCATTTTGGCAGTTATACATTCGATTTCAACATGAAATACTAATTCTCACAAACACAGAATGTGGGACTGTCAAGATCCCCAGAATCCTTCAGTCTATTTTTTTTATCACATTCATTTTTATAAAAACGAATTCCTAAATACCCTAACTTTATCTTAAACCAGTAAATTTTCAGGCTTGCCTTTGAATCTCCTACTGGAAAGTAGGCAGTTCAATATAAGAACTTTATAATAAAATAAAAAATCGGGAAAAACATCCCCATGAAATAAAAATATTCTGATATTGTCTGTTCCAGCCTTTCTGTTTTAAATAATGCTTGGGAAAGAACGCCACTTCTCCAGGACTATCCATAAGCATTCCAATTTTTCTGTATAATTAGAAGAAGTGAAATTTTTGAGTAGTGTGGCTGCGGCATTTTTTCCTGCTCAAATAGTAAATAGTCCTTATATTTGAGAGACCAATTTAACGGTTTCTCACAGAACCTCATCATCTTGTCAATCTCTTAGTTCATCTCTTTGAGCCCTCTGTACAAATACCTTGATTTAAAAAAAAAAACCAAAACCAAACAAAAAACCAACAAAGCAACAAAATATTCAGGCCGTGAGGTGGAAACTTACTGGTAATTACCATCCTCTGGTACTTCTGAAGGTATTTTCAGAAGTATAATGTCAGATATTCTCTGCAGATATACTTCTCAATTACAAAGACATTATGTGGAGGGGAGGTATCAGGAACTTCAAAAGGCTGTAAGGTTTGAATACTATTTTAGCCCTAGTAACATAAGAGGTGTCAGATCAGTTAAGATGATTTATGATGAAAAACAAATAGGTGGTTTTTCTAGCAAGCTGTTCTCTGTCCTATTTTTCCTAAAAGTTAACATGAACCATCAGGGTGGAAACTACAGAACCGTTACACATTTTACCAGATCACAAAACAAGAATTAAATAGGAAATAGTGATTCTACAGAGGCTTATGGTTAGTCCTTGGTCACCAAGGCCTATATATGTGCATTCACCACAGGCATAAATCTACCAGTGTAACAGGCTGGGAAAAAAAGACATACTGTCATCAGTTTTGTTTGTGGTGTAACATTCAAAGTGTTGAAAAATATTTCTTTGTTATGAAATTATGGGCATGTTTCAGCTTTGTTTTTAAGCAACAGTGCCTCAACAAAACCAAGATGTTAACGCTGTATTCTGAGACGTTTTCTTGGTTTATGGCTTACAGCATATGATTTCCAACTGAAACCAAGGCAGAAGTAAAAATATAGTAATGGTGTGTGCAATTTGAATTCAAAGGGTGTAATTCTAGATTTGGTAGGAACTTTATACACCTTAGAAGAAGGCCATTTCAATTGCAATACAACATGGCAAAGCTTGAAGACCAATTAAACATGTTTACCATTTGATTACTGCTTTATTTATTGTTCATTTCAACAACTTTTCCTTATCAAAGCTACTATAATTCTGAAACTACTGCCTCTTGCAGAATGGTTTTCCAACACAGCTTAAGCCTTGTTTGGAGGTTCCTACTGAAGAAAGGGAAAGGTCCCATGCACACCTTTCATTCCTTTCCCCCCTGCTCAGCGCTGCTTGTTCCCACTGTTTACCCCAAGTCAGCTTCAGTGCTGAGTATGTGGCAATTCACTGGAATAACAGAAAATTAACCAAGCTAAAAATGCAGAATAGTGTACTTTCTCTTAAGATCAAACAAGTACCGCACATGGTAAAAGGCAGAGGATGGACCGATGTTAGAAGCAGGGACAGGGAGACTTGGGGTAAAAAATCAAGCCATTGTCACCTGGCAGTGGCAAACTCCTAATTCAGCCCAGCTATAATGGGAAAACATACTCCAGAGTGAGTGAAGAATCTGTGAGTATATTTACCATGGAAGTACAAATTCCTTTTAACTGTCTCAGTCACAGGCAGCAGCTCAGAACGTTGTTTTTGTAACAAACTGAGTGTTAAGCAGGAATATGTGCTCAAGTAGTTCTCACTTTTGGCAGTATGTCCCTGAGCCTGTGCTGCCACACACTGTGCTTTCAGGGAGTAATTTACCGTTGGCTTAAATAATAAAAATGGCTTAAACTAAGTTTGTGCTGATTCTCGTTTTCCAAAAATGTCCACAAAAGCTCATGTGGATGAGTGACCTGATTTGAACTGCCATGCAACTACACAAATATCAGTCTGTTACAAGGAGGCACAACAACGTGGCTGAAGTTGAAAAGAATGGCAGGATTATTTCCCTATGGTCAGCACTTGTGAGACCATAGCTGGAATACTGCATCCAGTTTTGGGGTTTCTCAATACATGAAAGAGAGTGGCAAACTGCAGGGAGTCCCGCAGAAGGCCATCAGGATGTTTACAAGGATTTCCAAAGGTCCCTTCCAACCTAAACTGGTCTATAATTCTGTGAACAAGCAGCTGTGGAGGAAGTAAAAGAGAGAATACAGATTTTTTGAGCCAGGATTGTTGCTAAAACTGTTGCGTTGTGAAAACACAGCCCCAGGTTCTCCAGAGCAAGGGAGTGTTACCTTACCTATGCAGGAACCACTTACAAAACATTTCACTCCCTTCTCCAGGAGAAACTGAACTGCTGCCCGTTATGGGGATTGTATCAAGAAAGATGAACTAAAAGAAGAGAAGAGAGAATTGCACTTCCAGAAGGACTGAAAAATCAGAGGCCTTACAGGAGCGAGATGAACAAACAGGTGGGAGACAGAGGCTGCAAACCCACTGCTCTGAACTTACACACAGCACGGAGTCAGTGGGTGGGATTCCATCTGCTGATGTAATTTGTTTGACACAATCGAACTCTGTATTGCAATGAAAGGTTGTCAGATCTCTGAAAAGGTAATCTGTATTGCAATTGCATGGAGAGCTTCATAAAAATTAGTGAATGAACAAAGTAATTACTTACAAGTATGAAGAATTGGTATTTGCCAGTTGCACAACTTGACTTTGTACAGGTTCTACTGCAATCAGTATATCTTGTTCTATAGCCATCGGGAGCACAGCATAACCACAGTAGTCTATATGTTCTCCTATCAAAGAAACAGACAAAGAAAATACTTTGGAATAATTCTTTCTAGAATAGCAGTAACAGGGCTTCTTCAGGGGTTCAGTGTTGTTTGCTGTATGGCACAAGTGCAGTTTCAACTGTTATTACTAGAACTTTGGGGTGCATTTCCTCCATTTCATATACTTCACAAAAGATTTCTCCTTTAGTCATTTTATCTATTGCACCTGTTTATAAATATTCATATTTTAACACTGGCTTACAAAAATTTTAAAAAATCATATATATTCTTGTCCAGCAATGAGAACAGCCACATTATTTGTACACTGTCATATACACGCAATTTCTGGACCTTTTTCCAACAAGATAATTATATTTAAATAATCATTAATACAGTTGCATACAGCACGTAAGGTGTAAACATCCTCTCTCTTGGGAATAATTCCCAGTTACCATATGCTGTCTATTTAATCTATGACATATGTTCTCACAACACTGAGATAAAAATTAGCATTAATTGCACAATAGACTAACTGACTTTTAAAGCTCTGTTTTGCAGGATCCTTTTACTTAAAATGTCTTCAAATGTGTAGTTACTTCATAAGTACACACAAAACTGAGCTCTGGGGAGAGCACAATCCTAACGTGGACAGAGAAATTTCAAAAATAACATTGCTACAGAAATACAAGTAAGTCCTAAATATAAAATAACTGTGTCTCTCTAGTCTGCCAGTGAATCACATCAACTATTCTAAGTTCTGTGGACACATCTCTATGGAAGAGGAAACAAGAGGAGATGATGGTAGAATCATTTTGTGCTTTACCATATGGATTGCTGAGTGGCTGGTTATGTTTGGTGACTTAGATCATAATGGAAAATATATACTAATATAACTTGTGGATGCACTGTCCATAAACTACTTCAGATTTCCAAAGCCTTTCAAAACCATGGTACTCAGCCTTAAGCTGGAAAGTTACTCCAATTTTCAAAGTCATTACCACTGTCTATAAATGTTTTTTCCAAAACTGCTATGCATGTACAGTTGTTTATCACAAGGTGTAGTAAAAGCTAATAAAGTGTATATGATTTTCCATTTATCACAAGAAACTTCTCTGAAAAAAATTAAGACCAACATTATTTTCATTCTGTGTTTTAAACTACTAGATTTCCATGATGGCAGATAAAGTAAAATAAAAGAAGATGAATTTTTCTTTTACCTATTAAATTCACTCGTCCTGGTGCACGAGCATAAAACTTGGGAGCCGATCCAAATTTTGCTATAAACATTTCCTTCAGCTTCTGCAATCTGAAAGGCAGGTTAGAAATACTATAGTTAGAAAGACTATATTTGCACAAACAGCAAGAATTTTCAATGTTTCTTGAAGTAAATTCAACTCAACTTTCTGAAGTCTGTGGAGTTTTCTCCGATACATCAGGAGCAACGTTAAACTGCTATTTCTGCAAAATTTTAGTCTAGTAAAAAAAAATCCAGTAAGAGGAACCCTGATATGGTATCTAAATTTAGTCTAAAACTAGAACTGGAAGCCTAGTTAGTGCAAAGTGGAAGTAAGAAGACAGCAATAAGAAACAGATGTTACAAAATGTCACAATTATTTAGTTTGTACTTCTTTAAATGGAAAGCTACAATATATGTTGTGATTTCCTTTAACAGATCATTTATTACTTTTCCATCTTGCTGCCTACTCACACCTATATTAGGTCCCTCTACAATTTCTCCTTCTTATAATCTCCCCTAGTATTGACTGGTATATCATTCTCCCAATTATCAGATGCAATTTCTGCAATTTCGTTGTACAATCCCTTCTCTAGATCACAATAATAAATATAGTCCATAGGGGAATCTGTTGGCAGAATTCTAGGTGTTAACTTTATTCCTTTTTGTGTGTTTAGAACGCTGCTTTGTTTCACAGATATTTTTATAGTAGTGCTGGTACCAAGAGACTAACAACAAACAAAGCAGTCACGGGGCATGTTTATCTAAGTGCTGATTGATCTCTTTTTTTAACGTGCGTTTTACAAGCAGGCCTGATGAAAGGCTATTTACAAGCTCTGGCCTTGAAGTTGCAACACACACGCTGAGTTTTAAGCACCTACATCAAAAAGAAGATTGTCAGAAGTGCTAAGCAAAGGCATCCCTCACACATCCCAGCCTTGTCCTTTCCATGTGACTTACAGTGCAAATATATGCAAGTAACTGAAGTTTTAAAAAGCGATCCTTCTGCAGTGCTAACACAGGTGAGAGGGCTGGGTGGTGTGCAGGTGAGAGGGTTGGGTGGTGTGCAGGTGAGAGGGCTGTGTGGTGTGCAGGTGAGAGGGTGGTATGGTATGCAGGTGAGAGGGTGGTATGGTGTGCAGGTGAGAGGGCTGGGTGGTGTGCAGGTGAGAGGGTTGGGTGGTGTGCAGGTGAGAGGGTTGGGTGGTGTGCAGGTGAGAGGGTTGGGTGGTGTGCAGGTGAGAGGGTTGGGTGGTTTTCGTTCTACTTCCACACACCGAGCGCAGCTCCAAAGGGACGGAGGGCGGGCAGGCACCTGCCACAGCAATGCCAGGTCTGCGCTTTGCCACAGATTTTACAGCAAAAAGGACGAGAGGATAATCACTAACCCCAAAATTCGGAAGGCAAACAGGAAACATGCAGGAGGAAAGAGGAAGGAATGAATGAATGAATGAATGGTTCTCCCAGCACCGTGCTCCCGGGGCACCTCAGAGCGCGGCATGAGGGCTCCCCCTCCCGC
>VWZG01000390.1:4235217-4254926 GCA_013396735.1 Grallaria varia | reverse complement strand
AATTTTCTTAGACAAGTACGAATCGTTATAGCATAAAAAGGCAGATTAGAGTGAGATTCATGGAAGCATTTGATATCCTCCATAGCTGAATCATTCCTTGTGCGGCGGCTCAGCCACAGTCTTTCCTGGGAATAGCAGAGGTTGTATAAGAGGGTGCCTGTTGGGAGAGCAGTGGCCGGCCCGTTCTCTGCCCCACACAGCAATGACATGAGCTGTGGGCACCTGTCCCTGAGCACTGGCACAATTCCAGTCACACAGCCTGTACTTGTCATAAAGGTGAGGCTGCTGGAGCTGAGACTTCATTAATCCAGAAAGAACTCTGCTGACAGGCAAATGTTGGTGGATGGTGAGGCTGACCTGGTAGTGGGAGAGAGATGAAATCATCCCAAGGCTCCGTACCTGTTACGTGCTCTAAAACTGAACCTGTCCTGTCCATTCCCAAGCATTCTGTGTCAGTTGGAGCAATATGTCTTACTGTATTTTATCAATTTTCAGCAGATTATTAGATGTTCTGAACCGTTCCTTTTTTCTCTGACTTTATTGTAGGAATATTCTGAGGACAGCAATTCTGAACCAAATGTGGATCTGGAAAATCAATACTACAATTCCAAAGCTTTGAAGGAAGATGATCCCAAGGCGGCATTAAGCAGTTTTCAGAAGGTTTTCTGTCTTTATAGTCTATCTCTTCTTTTTATATTAATTCACATTTTAAAATATTTGCTTACCATTTGAGTTATTTTCTGGAATTTTAAGGTTAATGTTTATCTTTTAAATTACTAATATTCTAAGTTAAGACAAGACTCCTGGCTGACTGCCTTTCAGAATCATAAATAGGACATGAAATGGTCCTATTTTACCACAGATCTGAGTTTTTAATCTTCAGGATTTACTAAGTTAATTTAACAGTTCTAAATGTGTTTTCATGTGTCAACAATAGAAGCCAGATCCATTTGGTTTTTTTAAATGAAATGGTGTTTTCCCCAGTGGTTTATGTAATATTGTATTTGGTTTGCTGTCTGATTCCAAAGCTTTAAGTGTATAAATACTAAGTGACACAGAGTTTCTTTTCTTCATCTCAGTTTTAAATTTTTTATGTTTGCACACTGCTACCAGAAAGCACCATGTTAGATGCAATTTTTTAAAGAAAATGTAGATACTTGCATCTCTGCTTGTTTACAGTGTATAACAGAATTATATACGTGACTTAAAAAAAAGTTCTACAATTTTTTGAATTAGTTTTGCAGGGAGTGCTACAACTCTGTGCAAATATATTACGGAGTGGTGGTGAAGTTTAGTGTTTGCTGTTAGACAACTGCAGCAACAAAAGTCATATCACCCTCCCTACATCAGTTAAGTTGTGAAAACTAGTTAGATACAAACCTCTCACTAACTTTTTTAATAATACCAGGAAAAAAGTAAAATTGAAGAACAGGGCAGAGTTAAACTTTACTTGGTAAGGAACAAAGTGGGGGGGGGGAAAGGCATGTATGAGATATGTACATTTTAAACAAGATATAAAATCGATTGAAGTTTGAATAAAGCTTTTCTAAATATTGTGTAAAAAATTCTTCTATTTCAGGTTTTGGAGCTCGAAGGCGAAAAAGGAGAATGGGGATTCAAAGCTCTGAAACAGATGATTAAAATAAACTTTAAATTGGTAGGAATTACAGCTATCACTTGGGAGTAAATGGCATAAATATGTATTTGATCCGGAGATCTTAAGTTATTATTTTAATGTATGTCTATGACAACTAAATCTGCCAGAACTTGTCTTTAGAAGCCTGTAGTGGCTACTACAGACATGGCAGGAAAACGATGTGGTGTTTGCAAGTCAGAGGCAAAGAGGATGCAAAGTAGCTGCTGTAGTCAGCTGCTACTCTCTGAGAGTCAAAGGCTGTCCTTGCTGTGCTGGGGTGTCACACCAGTGAAACTGGTGATGTTCCTGTGTGTGTGTGTGCACTGGGGACAGATCAGGGAAATGTTTGTATGCTACCTCTGCAACCCTTCCAAACAGATGTGTGGCCAACTCTGTTCTTTTCATTGAGATAAATACTTGAATGTCTATTCCATGCAGTCCTGATGAAGTTATTTCTGATTCATGGTGATGTAAAAGTTCTAAGAGCAACCACTGCTGTGTAGTCTTTCTGTTATGCTTTCTTTTCTGTATGTACACTTGCGAGATACAGCTCAGTTCTTAATCATTAAAACAAAAACTGTAATGTAATTTTGTTTTTCTTTTAGACTAACTTCCCTGAAATGATGAATAGGTATAAACAGCTATTGACCTATATACGGAGTGCAGTTACAAGGAATTACTCTGAAAAATCCATCAATTCTATTCTTGATTATATCTCTACTTCCAAGCAGGTTGGATCTTCAGTTCTTTCATCTTCATGGTTTTCTGTTTTGCATTTTTTACTATGGACTTTTTTGTGTGTGGTTTGGGCTTTTTTGATCTTAATAGAGATAATGTTCAGTACTCATTTGCTGTGATATGTGAAAATACGTTTCCCACATCAAGTAGATTCTATTAAAACAGATGATTTGTCATAGATTTGTCCTTTTTGGCAATATTTACCTAGGATTTTTATGGTAATAAATAAATACTGTTTTCTTTTTTTGGCATAGTAGCTACAGAGTATTAAGTGCCCTCTCAAAATAATTTTTAATTTAACAGTTTTTTGGTTGGTTTTTTTTTTTTTTTTACTTGGTGGGGAGAGGGGAACTTTTGTAGTAAAGTGTTGATGGGAAATACCGCATGTCTGTGAGTGTGCTGAGCAAGTGAGGTCCATGTTACTGAGCCAGCTTCTTATTTCTGTGTTGCTGTAGAAGCTTTACAGAGTAGAAAGCTCCTCTGACTTACTGCCTGGAAGGATTACTGGTCTTTAGTGATGACTTCTCAGTCATTATCACAATCCTTCCTGTCCTGCCCCTCTTAGGAAGTGAAAGTTTAATAGCTGAGCGAGGGGTTACCCTTAAGGTCTAAAGGATAGTCTTAGACTATCCCTTCTTGGCAGTCGTCAGTGTCTTTGGGCTAAATGCAATTGAGCCAGACTTGGTGGAACAATCTGGAAATCTTAATTTGATGTTTAGTCACAGATCTGTTATCCCCAAAAGAACAATGGCCATAAACAATACTAATGCATTCTCTGCAGACCCCTTGTAAAAGGTAACACTCAGCACTTTGATTTCCATTTTAGATGTTGTATTTTTGGGGTTTGTGCAGAGAGACAGTTTGATTCGCTCAAGAGGTTTCTTTCATTCAGCACTGGGAGTACAGAAAGGAGAAGGCATCTTTTCCTTTGACCATTTTCCTCTCTTTGTAAAGTATATTTTCTTTTTGAAATGTAAATCATTTTTGGTTTTCTTCTTTTAAGTAGGAGCAATGTTGCCTGTGTTTGTTACACAACATCAGAATTCTATTCCTTGGTTACATAAGATGGACCTTTATAAGGTGCCTTTCATTTTTCACAGATGGGTGGAAATCTTAAAATGTGAATGCTTTTTAATTGTATGTTTCATATAAGAAAAGCAAGACTAGTTTTGTTACTTTAGAAGCTCTTTATAGTTTAAATGCAGACATTCAGTAAGATACAAATACCTTTCTTATTTTGAAGTTCAAGCATGCACTTTTAGTTTGTTCAGATTGACTTTATTAACAGGTACAAATTTGCTGTTTACAATTATAGAATTCTGATTTTTTATGTCAGATGGATTTGCTTCAGGAATTCTATGAAACAACACTTGAAGCTCTGAAAGATGCTAAGAATGATAGATTGTGGTTTAAGACAAACACAAAGGTAAAATATATAACTTGCTGGTTTTTGCTTTTGTTTGATACCTTCAGCTAACTCTTATAACTGAAATCTTAATAGTCCTCAGTGCTTCAATTCTTTTTTCATTACAGCTTGGCAAATTATATTTAGAAAGAGAAGAATATGGAAAGTTACAAAAGATCTTGCGTCAGCTGCATCAGTCGTGCCAGGTACCTTTATATTCTACATCACTGTGGCTTGGTAAACAGCATTGATTTTTGGGGTGTTCTTTACATCTGTTGTTGGCCTTTAGGGCATGTTGCTGAGCTTTAGTACAGAGGGAAGAAATACTGTGCCTGCTTTAATTTGATATCTGTTTGATAACATGAACAAAAACTGATAAGTGTCTTATTCCTTGCTTAAAGATGATTTTTGAAGAAATTATTCACAAATGCTGATTAAGTTTCTCTTAGTCAGGTGCAGGGATGAGAAGCACATATCAATAATCTGTAATGCATATACATTTATTTTAAAATAAAGATTCCACGTGAGCTTTATTCAAAACTGAAGGTACAGTTGTTACTTTCCCATCTGGAAGGGGGAAAAATAAATTAGCCTTGCCCCCTGCTGTGTGTGTTTGTGAGACTTTTCTTCTTTCAGTATGGAAAATAGGTTGCAAATGCCTGGGAAATGGTTCTGTTACAAGCAGCAGAAGAGTCGTATGTGTTACCTACTTATATGCATTTGTGTCAGTCATTGCATTTATGTACCGAGAGTGTGGTCTAAGGAAAGTGGAAAAGAAAAAGGAGTAATATTTTGAGGAAAAGATTTCATGAGACAAAAATATTGATGTTTTAAATGAAGAGCTTCAAAATTTGGCCTGTGATAAGTTCTTCGAGTATTATGTTTTCTGTTAAGTGTTGTATCAAAATGGCAGAGTTTTAGGAATATTCCTGTTTCTGACAGGAAATTACTGAGAGTATTTGGTAATAGGTTTTTTACTAGTATAAAACTGAAATTGCTGTTCTCTTAAAATTTCACAGTTTTTGTTACTTAATCTGTCCTAGACTGATGATGGGGAAGATGATCTTAAAAAAGGTACTCAACTATTGGAAATCTATGCTTTGGAAATTCAAATGTACACAGCACAGAAAAATAACAAAAAACTTAAAGCACTATATGAACAGTCATTGCACATCAAGTCAGCCATTCCTCATCCGCTGATCATGGGAGTTATCAGAGGCAAGTTCATGTCTAATGTTTCATTTAACTTCTGTTGCATGGATTAGTTTTATGAACATCTGAGAACTATTGTTTTTTTCCAGTTCCTGCTATAAAGACAAAGCATCTGGTAGATTCAGAAGCTTCAGTCTCATGGTGTAGGACTCAGCTCTGCTTTTCTGGTGCCCAGTATCAGGTGCACTGGTCGCAGGGACAGGACAGTTGGCTGTCTAAATGATAAGAGAGAAGCAGTAGAGAGAAAAGAGGAAGACATGAGCTGTTTGACATCATGGCAGGCAATAAACAACAAATGCAAAGGCATTTGCAGGGGATAAAAACAAAGGCTTGACAGGACTGCTGGTAGAAGGAGCTGCTGTTTTTGCAACCCTTCTGTGAATTTGTGCTCCACGTCTCACCTCACTGAAACGCAGCAGGAACTGAAGGACCTGAAGATGTACTTGAAAATATTATTTATTATCTGCACTGATGAATTGTAGTGGAAACACGCTGTGTGTCTTGAAAAAAAAACTTTCCCCAGAATACTGTTGTGCCTTCCTCCTTCCCCTGGTGCAGGCACTTGCAGACAATCAGGCAGCAGTGGGTACTTCAGACTTAAAAGGAGATAGAGAGTATTTCTCAGGTTTTTTCTGTGCAGTTTTGCTCAACAGATAGGGAAAATTCCATAAGTATAGGAAGTCTGTTGCTATTGAAATGGAGATAAATTCCATTTTAGTTTTCACAGTATTTGAACCTAAGGGTGAAGTAATTATTGGCTATGAGGATTAATGTTCTTTTAGTTTTATGGTGTAGGTTGCGTTTTGTTTTTTCTTCTTTGGAATGGGTTTATCCAAATGGCAGTGTTGTATGTGAAAGCCCTAATGCTTTTTTTTCCTGGTGATTTCAGAGAATGAAATGACTTCTGAAAATATTTCAGTAATCCATTTAGAAATAGCATGGAACTTGGGTGCAATTACTGTAGTCAGCAACAAGCACAGAGTGTTCCTTTTCTCTTCATCTGTTTTCTTTTCAGAATGTGGAGGCAAAATGCACTTAAGAGAAGGAGAGTTTGAAAAGGCACATACTGATTTTTTTGAAGCATTCAAGAATTATGATGAATCAGGGAGCCCCAGAAGAACCACTTGCTTAAAATACTTGGTCTTAGCGAACATGCTCATGAAGTCTGGAATAAATCCATTTGACTCTCAGGAGGTATTTTTTCTATTTCTTTCACACACACACGCTCCCCACCCTCCCTCACCTTTTCTGAATTTATAGGGAAATTACCCAGAATATGAAAATGGAAAAAAAAAACACCTTAAAATCTAAGCTTACATATTGTGCTTTCTGTTCTCTGTAGGCTAAACCATACAAAAATGACCCAGAGATTCTAGCAATGACGAATTTAGTAAGGTAAGATTTTAATTTTTCTGGAGAAGAGAACAAAAAATTAAAAAGGTAGTGTCCAAACCAGAAATGGAATGTTTTTAGAGATGGCTTTTCTCTGCACAGCTAACACAGTTATTTCATCAGTATTGAGCAAATACTTGTACTGTTTGTCTTAAGAAATGTACTTACTATGAAATACCAAGGTATCTGTACTATACCAGGTAGGAGTATAGAAAAATGCTGTTTTCTTCTACTGTGCTGGATTTTTGATGCAGTGGCAAAAACCTAATTTCTTTCCTTAAATAGAGCTGTCCCACCTTGTACTACAACTGGTCTTTAGGGTTTGGCTGATGACGTATGAGAAACTGAGTTGACTGACGTCTCATACCAAAGCCAAGAGTAATCTGATGCATGGATATGTTGTGATTACTAAAGGAGCTTCATAAGTTAGGAATAGAAAACTGAACTCTCAGGTGGTCTCCCCTGTCCTTCAAACATACCCAAAGAAGCCCAGATTACCTCCCAGGAGGCAACAGGGATATGAGAACTTTGTGTATTGAGATCATTAGGCAAGATAAAGTGAGCTGAGGCAGATTTTGTATACTCTGCCTTGAAGCTGACCCATTCCACCCACTCCATCCCGCCTTTGCTTTATCAAATAAAAAAAATAATACATAGGAAAACCTACTCCACCCTTTCATTATGTATGAAATAGTGTCTGCTCACATTTTGAAATGCCCAGTTGATCTGTTGGAACAAACCTTGCTCCGATACCGTTGTGGTGCTGTACTGTTGTATGCAATGTACAGATTGTTTCTGCAAACGAGGATCTTCATCCTTTTTTGACACAGTGATCAAATAAGTTATTTGGCAGTTCATTAAGGGACTATTCCTGGTAATTCATTCCACTTTAGACTTTTTCTACTTCACTGTCATAGTTCCTTGTGAATTTGAGGCAGAAGGAACGCCAGATGGCCTTACCCAATCTGATTTTATTCATATTTCTAATTTATATTTTTTATCTTGACATTTGAGTATAACTCCTTCTTTCAAATTAATAATGCAATTAAAGCAGTGTAGATAAGAAATATGCAGAAGATAAAATTAATTTCAAATATTACAATTATGGTTTTAATCCCTTCTATGCAGAGGAAACTTAAATATTTTACATATGATAAAAAGAGAGTTCTGAAATAAACAATAAAATATGCTGAACTGAAATTCCTTTCAACTATAAAGTAAAATTTACTGGTTTCATGTGATAACAGTCCACGCTACTCAAGTGACTCCATTTTATAAACTACTCAAGTCGTATCTTAAACTCAGTGGGTCTTTTTCTTGCCCATTTTAACAAAGGATGAATCTTTCTTTCAAAAGCAAATTTCAAAACAATTTTAAAATGTACAGACTATGAAGGAAAAATAAACACTATTTTTAAAATGTTTGATGTCAGTATTAAACAGAAGTTGAAAGCAAGTATTTCAAGAAAAAGGTCTTGTTTCAACTCTTTATCTTTAAATGCTGTGCTGCCACTACTGAACCCACCTCTTTGGAGTCCTTTCTCGTATAAAAAGACTTACTAGTTAAAGGATACATATACAAATAATATATAAATAAAAATCTAAGAAGTAATATTATGTCAGAATTACTGATGGTTAATCCTGGAAGTCAGGATTTCTTCCATCTTCAAATATTTTTAGAATTCAGCTTTAGATGGCCTTTGTAGAGACAGAAACAGCCTTTTAGACTCCTTTTAGCCCTTATTTATCCCATGAATTATGAGTTATTGAAGCCAAAATTCATGTAATGGTACTTTTCAGATCTGGCTATTTTTAGCGTCTAGGCTTTATAAAAAAAAAGTACAAAAAGTACAAAGGTTTTGAAACTAGACTGCCCATGTGGAATGACTAAATATTCATGCTAAACCTTAGTAAGTGCTCCTAAAATTAAAATAGGAGAAAGGTCATTTCTGTTGCATTTCATCTTGAAAGAGTTTTTGCTTGTAGAGGTTCTGAATATAATTATTTGCCACCCAAGCTTCATACGTGTTTGTTTAGAAGATTCTTATATGAGTCTGTTTAACTTTTAAAAGTAATAATTTAGGCTCTTGTTTTGTCTGAAGTGCCTATCAGAATAATGACATCACTGAATTTGAGAAGATTCTGAAAACAAATCACAGCAACATCATGGACGATCCCTTCATAAGGGAGCACATTGAAGGTATTTCTGAAGGCTATTTTAATCCTTTTTGTTTTCACTACTTGGTAAGCTGCCTTCTTTTTTTTTTTTCCTTCCCCATGGTTTACTTTTCTTCTGGCAGACTGAGAGTTCTTTGTAACTACTTGTTGACAATTCCTTCGCCGTTTACAAGTTCCTTAGGAGTTTGTCAAGGCCAACATGCATCCAGGCATGTGGCATGACTGAAGAATCGCAGGAATGATGGAGAAAGTTCTAACAAGGAGGATATTCTAAGATGGTATCTATGGTGGTGTTAAGACACTGAGTATTTTCAGTGGTTTGTTTCACTTTTTTTTTTTTTCCCCACATTAGAATGGTGAAATGAGAGCAACCCTTAAACTGTAGAGGTGGTTTGTGTCAGTCTCAGCAGTTAGATGTTTTCTAGTTTAAAAAGTTAGTTGTCTGCTTCAGATTAAAGATAAAACACATAGACAATGTAGTGAAGATTAGTAAATACATAACAAGATGCATACATTTAATTTATATGGTGTAAAAACCTTTTGGATTTACAGTACCTATACTTAATAAAACAGGAGAACATATTAACACATCTTTCCATTCCGATAACATGATAAAATAAAGTTACGTCCTGCGTTTTTCATATATCTGAGAATTGAAAAGTTGCCTCACTTGAATATAGTGCCCAGTTCTTCAGGTAACTATTATTTCCAAGAGTAGGTCTTACTGTGGCACTGCAAGACCATTTAACTGGACAGTTACATGAAAAGAGTTAAATCCAGAGACCTGGTTTTCTTATGCTGCTTGGTTGTGAAAGAGACCGTGGCAAACAGCAGGGGAGACTAAATATAACCCTGCTGCTGCTGCTGTTACGTGTTGGCTACTGGTGAGCTTCAGAGTCTTGTGGGGAACTGTAAGACGAGAGACGTGGCTGCTCCTGGAAGAAGGCATGACAGCCCTGGGAAGCAGGAGAAGGGCAGCTGAATCAAACCATTGGAGAGAATTATGTGCCAGTGATGCCTCATCTTTTCACTCTGCAGTGATACCCGACATGGTCATGGCTCTAATGTTTACATACCTTGCCTCATTGTTTTCATCTCCACAGTTTTATTGAGACACATAATCTGGTCTTCAGTGGGGTTTTTGTTATGTAAACAGTCCTTGTGTAACTAGTCAGGTAAAACTGGATCTAGCTTTTTTTTTTTTTTTTTACCCTGTTGATTTTTAGTTGTATTTTATGCTTTCATTTTACCCCAACTTTCTTTAAAAACAAAAAATTTCTAGACCAATGACTGCACTATTTTACCTAAGCAAAGGCAGCCACTGCATACAGAGTTTAATGCTACTTCAGTTCCTCATCGTAATTACACCATTAGGCCCTGATCCTTTCACTTTAAAAGTGAATATTCCCCCCAAAGTTAAATGCACACACACTTTTTAAGGTGCATATCCTTAAGAACACCTCTTTCCACTTTTGTACAAGATAAGCATTCTAGCCGTAAATTAGAGGGGCAGACATACCATGCAGTAATCTCTAGGATTTATCCAATTAGTTTGAATAAATTAAATTTTTCCAGAGAATATGTTGCTCCATGTTTTCATCTCTGTGTGTCCACCTCCAGAGCTGCACATTGTTTGCATGCCCTGTGTTCTGCTGCGCTTCCCCACCCACCGAATCCCTACCTTAAAAGATCTGGGGTATCTTTCTCTATGGAGTGGTATTGCAGCTTTATTTCAGTACTGTTGTTTTTACAGTGTTTATTTTTTCTTCTCTACAGAGCTTTTGAGAAACATCAGAACACAAGTGCTTATAAAATTAATTAAGCCTTACACAAGAATACATATTCCTTTTATTTCTAAGGTATGTGTCAGCAGAGCCTTGCATTTGCTTAAGTAAATGATAAATAGTGAATAAAAGCTCCTAAATAAATACAGTGGTTCCAGAAATAGAACATCTAAAATATACTCTACACCATAAAGTAGTACTGATGCACTGCTGGCAGCTTTGCAGTGCAAAAATGTAAATTGCAAGTGTCATCCAAGTGCTTTTTATAATATGTACGATGATATATACTTCTAAAATACTCAATTACCATATTCTACTTGGTGTGGAAAATCACATTTCTGAAGAGAAGTATAAAAAGGGAAATTTGTATAATTAAAAATGTAATTATGAGTGTAAATTTTATTAACATAAAAATCAAAATTTTAACTCCTGTTTTTTCAGAAGGTATCTTAAAATGTCTGTGTTGTATGAGTCACAGAACTGTGATAGTAGAACAACCCAACCATTGTCACAGAATCACTGAATTCATTGCCTGATCTGGAAAGAACAAAATCAAAGCCCAGTGATAAGAGATGACTATTTCCATCTCCTGTGGGTCTGTGATTTTGCTTGCAAAAATTCACAGCATTACAGAATATGTCATGAAGTATTTTTATGCTTAAATTCTATTTAGAACTCTGTAGGCCTTTTTTTTTTTTTAAAGTTAGACTTAGCATGTGTAAACTTGCTTGAGCCAGAAGATGCAATTACCTCTCTAAATGGTTCTGAGTGTAGATCCATTCTTTTCTGATAATTACTGTCTTATTTTATTTCCTGGGGTTTTGTGGTTGTAGGTTATTTTGTTGTTGTTTGGTTTGGGATATTTTTTTATCTGTTTGTTTTTTCAGTAAGTCAGTAAAGGAACTCATTTCTGGAGCTTCCAGAATTTGGCTTCAGCCTTTTCTGAGAGGTTACTATCTTTTGATTCTTGGCCATGTATACTTTGGTGGAGGTCTTTTGCTTGGTAGATTGTTACTGAATTGATACTTTTGAACAGTAAGAAACAGAAATGAAACCAAATTCTGTATATGAAAATAAAGATTGGAGGGCTTTAATGTTGCAAACCATGGTGGCAGCATAATGAGTTTTCTTTTTCTTTTAGGAGTTAAACATAGATGTAGCTGATGTGGAAAGCTTGCTTGTGCAGTGCATATTGGATAAGTATGTACTTTATTCTTGATTATTGATCTTTGATTACTTTAAAATAATCAAACTATACAAGAAGCAACAAAACATTGTTTTGATGCATTGTGACCGTACTGGTTGATTGTAGAAGTGAAAGGTAATGATGCTGACTTTGGATTTGCTTGACTTGTGAGCAGTGAAGTACATTTGAAAGATAGGAGCCAAGAAAATGACGCAGAGAGATTGAGTGGCATGTTTTCATTTCAATGTTTAATTACATAATAAATGCCTTGAGTTATTATGAAATTACGAAGTTACTATTTTAAGTAATTGCTGCTTATACCCATGTATATTTTTGAGTACATTTTCAAGTTGACAAATTAGTAGTCTGCTCTCCTTAACTGGAAAAACTTGACTACAATTTGTAAAACCTATTTTTCTGGAGGGTAACTTGTTACATGTACTGCAAAAATATAATCAGTACATGGGTTTATATTTTTTAATTGCTTTTGACATAAGTCTCCATTTTTCATGATTCCTTGACTTTTGAGAATTGTTTACATCATATTGCTTCAGACTTTATGTGGGTCGTAGCTAAGCAGGTAAAATGTGCATTGCCCAGTGAATTAGTTAATTTGATATACAATCATCATGACAGCTAAAAGGGCAGTACTACCAAGGACAAAAACTGTGAAAGTGCTGAATTCTGAAATGGACTTTGTGTTGCTCTCTCTTGCATAAGACCTCTTGTTTTCCCTTTGATTTACTGTTAGTTCCTATTTCCACGTCCTCTAGCCATTGACAGTGTTTGTTTGTTTGCTCCTAGCACTATACATGGCCGAATCGATCAAGTCAACCAGCTCCTAGAACTGGATCACCAGAAGAGAGGAGGGGCCCGATATACGGCGTTAGATAAATGGACCAACCAGCTAAACTCTCTCAACCAGGCTGTAGTCAGCAAGCTGGCCTAACAGCAAACAAGCTTCTCCAAACGTACTTAAGGCAACAGTGCAGTGATGTAAACCTTAAAAGAACTGGGAATGGCAAAACTACTGTCGGTTGGTGTGCCCTGAAATTTTTGGAGTTATGGCAGAAGTGCTTTTTTGATCAGCTGGTTTGTGTTTTGCTGCTGCATTTATCCCAAGAAAAAAACAGCTTTAATCTCCAGAAGAAAACCAAAATGCCACGGGATTTATGCTGTATTGACATCTTGCCCTAAACATACAACATCCTAGTAATTTGTCAAGGGGCAATTAATGACCAGAGAGAAGATTTTTGTCATGATTTTAAATACACTGACACGTTACTGTTGGTTAAATTTAAACATGTTTTACCTGCAGAAATTCTCTCACAGAAATAACCTGCAATAACTTGAAATGCATACCCTTTTGAACACTTCCTTTTCTCATGTATAAATTGAAATGTTTGCTGCATTTTGCAAAATGTCAATTCTCCAAAAATGTGTCCGTATATTTCTGTACCTGCAGTGTAGTAAAGGTTTAGAAGAAACCCCATAATTATAGTGGCATACTGTCACTTAGGTTTCAAGCAGCAAAATAAACAGTGCAGTTCAGAAATTGTACAGTTTGTTTCTTGATGTGCTTTCATTATACTTGAATTTTACTTGTGTTATTTTTAAAGGAAAATAGATACTACTTCAAAAAGAGGTATTACTTGATCCTCGCCTCATTTGTGAAGGACGATATGGAGATTTTTAAGTCTGAACCCCTTGATATACATGCTGTTGGTTTTTCTTTTTTCCCCCTTGAAATAGTGAAGCATAAATACTGAAGAGCTGACATTTAGCAGCCTTGCTAACTGACTTGTAGCTTGCAAGATGCCAAACCATTATTAGCCCTGGCTGGTTGTGTTGGTGGGTATTTGGCATCTCTCAGGGATATGCTTGGGATTTATTTTGGTACTTGAAGAATGCAGGTTTGCCAAGCAGCACCCTGGGGAGAGAAGAGAAGGGCCTGATTGTTACCTCTCTTTGCCTGATCTGTGTCTTTTTAACTGGATTCATTGTACACAAAATGCCACTGTAGATGGAGTGGAGCCCAAGCACAGTGATGTTGGTCATAATGGAATCTGTTTGGTCTGTCTGAATGTGTTGTAGTCCCTTCAGAGCTGCTATTTGAGTCCTGAAGTCCTGCCACAGAGTAGGCACATGCCTTTGTGTCCTACGATTTTGGGATCATCCGATCCAGTTAAAATACAGAGCTGCAGTGTTGACCACAGCAATTTTTATTCCTGCAGCAGATTGTCTGGAGCTGACAGAAAAAATCTCTTGCAGGTCTCAGGAATGTAGAAGGAATTTCGTAGGGTCACTTCTGTAACTGCAAGTGTTCCATTTTAAAGCTGAGCGTAACATGTGATGGTACACAAGGCGGTGCCACACACAGACATTGTAGTAGTAGAAGGAAAAATATGTGCGTAGAGCAATTAACAATACCCCAAAAATAGTGAAAAAGCCTAATAAATTACACATGTCCATCACATACATTCAAGGCACCGTGGTAGACTCAGTGTTCTAGGGCAGGATTTAAATTGGTAACAGGGTGTAATTAAATGGGATAAAATTAACTTTTATCTGAAGAATAGTTATGTCCCTTAGAAAATTGTTTTGCTCTGCAGTTGTCAAAGCAAGTGATTTTTTTCCCTAGAGTTTATACAATAAAACTTAATGTGTACCATGAGTAGCATGATGCTGAATCTTGGATGAGCATTTCTTCTTCACTGATGCTTTTTTTTTACCCATAGGTGGTTTTAATTTATCCACTTACTTAAAACAATGGTAAAATATGACTATAAATTGAACTTAGTTTTTAAGCAAAGGCAAAAGTGTTTTTTTTCCTTTGTAAAATCTGTAGATAACTGAGTAAAGCATATTGTGTTTTCTTGCAATGCTGTGATGTGTATCATAGTTTTCACTTTGAAATTCCAATAATACCTGGTGATGTGAAGTTGAACTTAAGAACACTACACAGTAATTAGCTACAGGTCGAGAGATTTTCATTTGGATAGCAGATCTCGCAAGGTCCTCCCTCCCTGGGGGACAAGGGACTATCTCAGCTATTTTAAGGTTCTCCTTCCCATGGACACAGGGACAGTGACATCTATTTGAGTAGGTTTCCTTCCTCTGCCATTTCCCACCACCCTTGCTGTGGAAAGGAACAACTCTCCTAAAGGAGAGGAAAAAAGAGAACTGTGTATAAACTTACAATCTCTGAAAATACAACATCTTGACTTTGTCTCTTGTACCTGATGTAACCTTCCCTATCCCAGCCACATCTCTTGGGGAGATACCTTTGGAATTTTTTTCAGGAAGGGAGTACTGCAGTAAATCTTGTCCTTCCATCTAGTTCCCTTGTTTTCTCTTTTTGTTCTGAAGATGTGATTGTCCAACTAATGAAGGACTCTCAGTTTGAAGAGTGAGGACTAGCGATGTTTTTAGACGGAAAAGTGTCAGTCTACCTGTGATAAATTGTGTGTTTTGGGATGCTTCAGTTCTTACTCATGTGCAGTGCCTTAGCATCTATGCTCTAGGCACATAATGAAGATTTATATAATCCCTAAGGGATTCTACCCCTTTCCTGAGTTCTCATAATTCTTAACCTGGAAGTTGAGAATTTTGTGCAGGGAAATCCACAGGAGCTGCAGCAGAAATTGCCAAGAGTTGCTGTTGCCCATCTTGTCCCTGGTAGATCTGGCTCCAGTGTCATTTCTGGCTCCTCAGAAAAAGTGAACAAACAGTTGAAATGAAGGAAGAGGGTGAGTGAATTTTTTTTCAAGAAACACTCTTGCACTGCAGGTTGTTCAACACGTGCTAAGCGGCCTCACTGCATTCCCCAGGCTCGGGTCTGATCATTACATTTCTGCAGTTGTAGTTAATTGTCAGAGCCACACTTTTCACAACTCCTGGGGTCTTTTTAGACACCTTTTGTTGCTGTTGGTACAGGAAAAACTGGTAACTTAGCTAATATCAGTAACACTGATATGTTTGCAAAAGAACATTTCAATGGCTTTGGTAATCTTGTGTAAGATTACAACAGTAATTATATGTATATAAACCCTTCTTTTGAGTTGCTGGCAGCTTATGCATTAAAACTGAACAACATGCAAATGAAATCGGGGGGATGTGAGTGCTGTGTCTGCATTTTAGATTTTTTTTTTTACTTATCAAAGAAACTTTGGAGGAATGTATTCTTTTTACACCTCAGAGTCCTAGTGGATTGGATCTGAAACCTTGATGTAGTGAGCATTTCATTTTGCTTTTAAATAGGTTTAAAAACATATTGAACAATCAGAACAAAAAACCAAAAACACAACTAACCTAAAAAAAAACCAGAAAAGTGGCAAGGCAGCTGAAATGCACCTGGCAGAATAATATAATGAAGGTATTGTAGTCTGTAAATAAACAAATGCAGCAGTTATTTGAACTAAATTTCCATATATAGATGTTAATATTGACTTTAAAAATTAAAGTTTATCTGTTAGTTTATTATTTTCAAAGTGATAAAAATGCATTTTAGAACCAGGTTAGAGAACGAGGTAAAATACATTGCAAGCTAGTCAACTAGTGAAGTGTTAATTAAGATACTGACAGAAAGGATTATCACCATCTTAAATGCGTCTAGATTTGTGAGAAGATAGATTGCAAACTCTGTGTGTTACAACAATTGCATGTGTAGTACAAAACCTTGGAGGTAACAACTGTAAGCATTACAGCAAGAGTAAAGGGCAATCCCTTCCTGGCTGTGGTACAGAGGGTTGCGCGGCAGGCTCCGTCCCGGTTGGCTCTGCTGCCTCTCTGCTCCAGCTGGGCTCACCCTGGTGCTGCCAGGTAGTGATTGCCTGTTGTCATCAGAATTGTGATCCTCACATTCACTGACTAGTTCCCAGCTCACCTCGCCGCCTTGGTTCCAGATACGTCTCCTGGCGTGGCTGCCCTTGGCTGCGTGTGCAGGACCCCACATGTATCACCAGATACCACTGTTTGTTTGCCAAGATACACTTTGCTTTCTGTGCTTGTCTTTTTCACTAATTAGGCTGAAGGTTTTAGTCCCAGGCCAGTAAACCTGTCATTTTGGAGCCTGCTTTTGTTTCTGCTGCCTCTCCCACTTGCTCTCCGCTGCAGTCCACGTTCAGGTGGTGCTGCTGCCCTGGAGCTCAAGCTCAGCCTGCTTAGACCTCGGGGCTGGAAGGGGTTGTTACTGAGCAACCCTCATTTCATGTTTCCATGCCAGTGCAGTTAAGCCTGTACATATGTTCAGCTTGCAGTGTAGGAAGCCGCCCTGGTTTCAGTGGGACGTGCATAATCACATCCTTACGTGTTTTGTAGGACCTTATACCTACTGGATGTAAATAGAGCCCATGGCAGTCAAGAGCATGAGTAGCTCTTGTGTGCTGCTAGATTTGCTTGTGATGCTGTGATTTGAATTATGAATACAGTCACTACCCAGTGCCTTTCCATATTGCTGATATATTTTGGTTTAGACTCCGTTTCTTATTTTTGTGTTGACCTACATTTTCTTCTTCGTTTGATCTGTGTCCTCCATTGTGTTCAGGAAGGGTATTTCCACTACCTAGCAGATGCAGCAATAAACCCCAAAAAAACAGCAGAATTGCAGTCAGCACCTGCTAGGTTTGACCGTCGCTTTTGCTTACAAACTGTTCACTTACTTACTCCATGTTGCAATAAAAAAGGAGCAATAATTGTTTGCAAACTGCCAGATTTGAGAACTGGACCCTTAGGACTGAGAACTGAAAATCAGCTCCTGCAGTTGCCAGTGTGTTTAAGGGTTCTTAGAATTTTTTTATGGCTTTCTTAAGGACTGTGACACTGTTGAGTTCTCTTACACAACACTCGATCAAGATGACGATGCAACCAGATACCCTGGAATATTTGTGATAGCTGTGGATAGTGGATCTAACATAACTGGTTCTGAGTGGTTTGGTATGTTTTCCCTTTTTGTGATAACACAGTTACGTTTTATGGGAGACTTGAGATTTTTTTTCACCAAGTGGCCACTCAGGTCACGCAACATGACTTTCCGTATTGTGTATATTGTACAGATTTATGTAGCTCTGGTGGCTATTTAATCACTGCCCAGTTTAGATCTTAGACATCCTTGTTGTTTATGCATAACAGCCCTTTCAAGTGTGACCTTTCCGGTGGTATGTATGTTGGGAACAAAAGAAGAATTTCATAGTGGCCAGCCTTGCCATAATGAGTCATTATTTTTTAAAAACACAGCAATGATCTTAAGCAAATGTCATAATATATATTCCATGGTCAGCACCAATTTGAACAAATTAAGCTGCATTCCACACTGAAACACTGGTGTGCTAATACAAGAAAACAATTGTTCTAGTTGTTTCAGTGGGATTTTTTCACTGTTTTCTGTCCAGTCAGGCAAGTTCTCCCACGTTATATGGGAGATAAAAGTTACTAGGTTTGAAATAAATCAACCTAATCTTGCACAAATAAGCAAAACACATTCAGCTACTGGGAGTAAAACACATTTCACCCAGCAGAGATGTGTTGTTTAAATGAGATTAAGTTTAGGTGGTTTATGTTTCATAATTATTTATCTGTAGCTTTCCATCTCATATTTAAGTTCATCAATGACTGATGAAATGCTGTTCCATTGCATCAGCTGAAAGCTCTTTGTACAACCAGCTTAATCTCCAGTTTTACTTTCGTGACTTCTTGTGTTGAAATAACAAATCTCACTGTGTAAAAGCCCCTGGGAACATAACCTCAAATTAATCTGTTACCACCTTGAAATGGCTTCCTAGAGTTATGAACACTTGTGGGAGTTCTGATGACCATTTAATCTTGTCAAGGAAAGTGCTGCAATACAGAAATGCATATAAACTGTACAACTGCTGCAGCTCCCCCAGTTAAGGTTTCTGTAGTAATCGGGGCTGCAGCAGCTCTCCTGTTCTCTTCATTTGTAGGAAAACTGTCCTCACTGCAGTTCATAGAAATGCTGTGGTAAAGTTTAATTGGGATTACAACTTCACCCACTCCCTTTCCCACGTGATCCATGGCACCGATGATTTTGTGCACTGCAACCTCGTGAAAACTTAAGTCACAGAGAACCCAAGTAATGTTGCAGACCTGTAGGCAAAAGTTCCCCCTGGATGGTGATGCTGCTGGTGTGGATGGAGTGGCACGGAGGGCAGGGATGGTCGCACCAGTTCTCTGTGTCACCTGCTTGCAGTATGAGATCTTGCTGTGTGATGCAACAGCCGCCTTCATAATCCCATGTTACATACGGACTTTCAATGGTGAGCAACTCTTAAATAAACACAAAGGTGGCTGTATCCAAGAAACAATTTTTTTATAAAGTCGAACAAATTGTTACTTAGTATAATGAACATAAATCTGAAAAGATTAAGTAATTACAAAGGCTCAATCCAGGAAGCTCTAGCAAGATAGCTCTGAAGAGACGTTTTTAGTAGTTTTTACCTCTGTCAAATTCAGATAAAGGCTTGCTTAGTTTTTCCTTTAAAAAGCAAGCCACAAGAACCTTCGCAAAGCAGAAACCTGATTCTTTTATTAATATACAATTTATAATGTATTTCACCTGAAGCGCTCAAGAGCCTGCTCTAGGACATGCTTTGTGCATTTCTTTCACAGACACACTTAGTCTAGTTCTGCTTGGTTTTTCCCCCCTTTGCCACGAAACGACGAGGCTGTAAATAAGTCGCTCCTGTCCCCGCGCGGGGCCGCAGAGCCGCTCCCGGCGCTCCGCGGGGCCGCTCCATGCCCCGCTCACACGGTGTCCCTGTCCCTGCCGCCGTCCCCCCGGCGCCCCTGCGGGCCCGTCCTCACCGCTGGCACCGCCGGCACTCACAGGCAACCGCGGTAAACCCGGGCAGCAAAACAACGTTGACCTACCCAGAGCTGTGCCCAACCCCGCGGGCCGAACCGCCTCCTCAGGGCCCCGCACGGCCCTGCCCGGCGCCGCCGCCCCATTCTTACATTTCTGCCTCTAAATAAATCCCAGATTTTTATTTATTTTTTCCCCCTTCGCTTTTCCAGTTAATCTCAAGGGCTCCGTGGGCCCGGGGCTGTCCTCGCAGCACTCCTGCCGGCGGTGCCAGCCCTGGGGACGGGCCTGTCCGCGAGGGTGTCCCCAGGCCCTGCGGGGTCCGGTCGCGGCCCGGCTGCGCCGTGCGGGGCAGCGGGG